>JAQGBH010001424.1:0-32744 GCA_034698265.1 Sminthurinus aureus | reverse complement strand
ATTAAATTCAGGTTAAAATAAAAATAGTAAAATAATACGATACAAAAAATACACCATCTGAAAGAGCGTAAAAAATTACATAAAGTTAACTATTTGTAGGAATTTTGAATCATAACTGAACTTAACTAGGATTAAATTAAAAAAGTGCAATTCTCGCAATGTTAAAACATATGGCAGTAGTGTGAAAGAGTTTGATAATTTTAGTAAGCGACGTTGAAGTTGCTCATTTTTTTCACTAAATGCTGCGATAATGTCATTTTTCGGGGGAGCCGATCCCTCATATGAATTTTGACTTCTTTTCGCTACATTGGAAAAACATTGAACGTAATCATCGATCCAAAATTCAAGTTTAGTTTTCAGTGAAACATTACCTGTAATTAACTAAGCTTGTAGTTAACTTGAAATTACAGTTTAAAAATAAAATAAAAAGTTTTGAAAACTGTATCAAATTTAAGGAGATTGCAGTTAATTATGTATTTAATTGTTTTGGAACTTGTTTGGTTGTTTTGACTGCAATAACTGTAATTAACTTCAAAATCCTCATTAAATGTTATTATGAGGAATCCAACATGTAGAAATTACATTTTGAAAAAATTTAAGTATCATTACAAACTTCAATAAATTCTGTACCTGGAAATACAGAAACTAAATTTTGTAGTCATTTGAATTTTGATTAATAAATTAAAACAGTTAGCGTAAAGCAACTGGAAAAACTCGTGCACCGGAAGACCGAAAAGTGAAAGGAAAATCTGCATGCTAAGCAGAATTGTGAAACGAGCATTTTGTCGCTGAGCAGAAAATAGACTGGGCATTTTGTCGCTGAGCAGAATTATGAAACGAGCATTTTGCTGCTCAGCAGAATTCAGAATGGGCATTTTGCTCCAGAGCAGAAAAAAGAAGAGCATGAACGATATATTATATAAAATATATTTTTTTAAGTACATACGATGCAATATTTTTATCTAGTGAGAAATCTCTGTCTAAATATCTAACACCCGGCAATCCATAAAAAGTAAAAAGTCAATTTCAGGAAACGTGCTTTCTTCTTTCTCCAGTTTCTTTCTTTCTCCTTAAATACTAAACGTGTCTCTTGTACTTAAAAACGTCACATGATTTAGAAGCAAATTTTGTGATTCGAATTTCGAAAACCATTCCAGTTTCCAATCTTATGTATTACGTGTTAAAAATTTAAATTTTTTACTTTAGTTAATTCTGCCATTTGAATTTGTAAGTTTTATTTTATTGTATTTACATATAGTTATTAACAACATGCATATTGGTTTTTAGTTCTTGAATTTGAGCTCGGAGCTTGTATTTTACCACTTATGTAAAATACAAATAACTGTTAACTGTTCTGTCTACATTCTAAATTCTAATCTGTATTGTTGTCCGCAGGTAAAAGGGAGAAAATGTTAACCAACGATCAAGAGCAGTTGCTGACATTTATTTTTCAAGAGACAGTAAACCCTGAAACAACATCATCATCAAAAAAGAAAAGGACAAAATCCGTACCAGAAACATCAGGGTACTGTATTATTTATTATTGCATTTCATGTGATACATTTTGTATAGGATTTTCACATGCATGATTCTTGTATAATATATTTATTTGAGGTTAAAATATTATGATGTATACATTAGTATTGTAAATTTTTGTGCTATAATATATAATAATATATTTTATACAGGACAACAGATCCCTCAATTTTTGCTGCTCAAGAATGGGAACAAATTGAACAAATTAAAAAGGCTACAATCGCAAAACTAATAAAATCTGGAGTTCCATTAATCAAATTCAGTGCATCAACAGACAGTTTATTTGGTGATTTGAATCCCCAAAAAGCTGACATGGAATTTAATCAGGTTGAAAAAGAGTATCGTAAACTACTCCGAGAGAAGCAAAGTATGACTAGAGATGTAGTTGATGTCCCAGATTTCATGAATTGGAATACTCTTTCAACTCAATTTGCACAATTTCAACAAAAAGAGGAAGACGAAAGACGACGAAAAAGAGATATTGAAGATGGACTAATTGAAGATGCTAATGAAATTGATAATCCCAATCAAAAAAGAGGAGAAGCATCAACATCAAAAAGACAACAACAAAATTCTACTACTACTGCTACTACTCATGATTTTGCATTTTTATCTGCTATTGCTTCAGCTTATAAAAATGCTTCTCGTAAAAAAGGAACAACAACCAAGAAACTGTTGACACTTAAGAAACGACCAATAATTCAAGGAGAAGAGGATGAAATGATTAAACCAGGACGTCCAAAAGTCAAAAAAGAACATTTGATGGAGGAAGATGAAGATAATTCAGAAAGTGATAGTCAAAATGAAGAGGGAAAGACTGGAAATCACAGTGGATACCTGAAATTTAGTAAACAAATGGAAAAGAGAGCATCAACACCAGATTCATCTGTTGCCTCATCCGACCTTGATAGCAGTTTAGAGTAATGTCCGTTTTTTTCAACGATTTTTTATATGAAATTTTGATTTGAATTTTTTATACATTTTTCAGTATCGGGACGATGAACTTGTGTTCTTGATATTGATTTTTTTTACAACTATCTTCACAATTTTGTTAAGAATCTTGCATTTAAGTTTGACTTTTATTTTACATTTTATGTTTAAAAAATGATTATCTAGGACATTTTCTTTGTAATAAAACATAAATGAAATTTTATTATTGATTATGCATTAAACACATGTTCTTTTTTAAATCCTTCATGCTTCATAAATATATTTTGATGCATTCAGTATCATATTTTATGTTTTACTAGTCCCGTATTTTAGATCCTTCAATTGTGCAGGAAAGTTTTTTTCAACATAAATCATTTCAAGGTATTAAAATAGTACATGATCACAATAATTACAATATCAATTATCATTATTGTAACAAATTACATCAAATATCAAAACCGGACATCATTCTTACGTCAGATACTTTTATTTCAACATTGCTTTATCACACTCTTTTAGAGAAATATTAAACTCTCTTTTCTACAAATAGCCGAATAATTATTATGATTATTTTTAATGCTATAATATTCTATCTTTAGCATTGCTTAAAATCTAAAATCCATGTTTTTAGAAATTAGAAAGCAAGTAGTAGTGTGATGGCTCTGTCCATGACAATTGAGTAGATGAAAAGCACAATCATTTTCCCCACTGTGTACAAAGCACCGACTCGAGTCACTATCGGTTTGCAGCCCTTCAACATCTTCTGGAACCATTTGCTATTCAGCCCTTCTCCTCGCCTGCTCTTCAACACTTCCGCAGAAAGATATCGCAGATCAGCAATGGACTGATAAACGATTTTCAGAGTGACCATCGCACACATTCCGGAAACCGTGAGCACAATCGCTCGAAGTCCATCCAGTTTGATTCCTCCGTAAATACAGCAAATACTGGCGCAGATGAGACTCATTTTGGTGAATGGCAACTCGATGGAGCAGAAAATGTTCTTGAACATATTTTGTTGAACCTGGAGAGCTCGATAAGTTGTGAGGAAATCCACCGGAGGAATCACTTTTGTCGTCGGGTTTGTTGAATTTTGAGGAAACAGCTGAATTTTCTTGGATCTGATGGAATTTGGAAGTGTTGATCCAGTTTTATTTCCAGTTTCCAGTCTAAATACAAAATAATTTTTTTTTTAGACATTGCATAATTTCATGTTATTTTATATTCATGAAGTTATAATTCTGTAATTACAAAACGTGCAAATAATAATATTGAAAAACAATTTGAAAATAAAATGTGATTTTACTTGAGTTCGTGGAGAATGGATGCCGCAGGAGAGACGTAACTCAGAGTTGTGAAAACGTACAGTTGCATTTTGAAACAGAATGACCAGATCAAAAATACGTGGAAAAGTGCAATCGGAAGTCGATAAGTCCACGGAAAAGGATCGTTGACACCCCAAAGCGATGACAATAAAAACGGTTGACGAGGTCGTCGGAAAACGGACAAAGTCTGAAGAGTTGTGAGGATTCGACCAAAGATGAAAATGTATCTGATGTACGGATCACATCGATTTTTGATCTTGGGGGTTTTATTCTGTGTTGTTTTCGGATTAGTGGATTTTGATTGTTGTTGTTGTTGATGGTGGAATAATTTTTCCTGTGGTTGTTTATCAGTTTGATCTTGTTGTACGACTGATGAAAATGAGTTTCCGACAAATGGAATCTTTTTTAAAATGACATTAGCGAGTTTCATCAACTCGATTTTCAAACTTTGAGGAGCAACATGTTGATTTATGGGAATTTCTGGAAAATGTTTAACTACAAAAAGAATAAATAGAAATATTTTACACCTGATTTATGCTTTTTGATTACTCTTGTAATTCACAAGTAAAGTATGTAAAATCAGTTAAAAATATAAAAAATGAATCAAAAAAAGAACGGAAAAAAGTACTTTGAAACTGTTGACAGGCACTGAGAAAGCTGTTGACGAAAATGGGATAGAGTTGCCATCGTTTGTAAGTGGCAACCTGGAAAATGACGGGGATCATGTATGCAATCGCAGTGTAATTCAGACTGATCTTCTCTTTCATCGTCCCCGTGTTAAAAATGTGCATGCTCAACAGCCGAAAAACGACGAATATTTCAAAACCCGTTTCAACTGCGGAAATCAAGTACCAAAGGAAAATTTGGAATTTGGACGTTTTCATCTCAACTCGATTTGTCTGTCGATTCCATTTGTACGGAACTGTGTGAATTCGGCTGGCGGACTCGAGAGCCCAAATAAAATAATGACGAGTTGTGTCACTCCACATTTTGAAAATTGAAAGTTGCACAAAACTCAAACAGGAAAATGAAGTTTTGGGTTGAAGTTTAAGGTTAGTTTTAACTGCGTGTGTGGCGATGAACTGAGATTTGAGAAATTCCACTAGACAAAAGAATCAGAATGCAGAAAAGATAAGTCAAACCTGTTTTCACTTTGCCCGTGTGTGGAACAAGGAGTGTGTAAAAATTGTTCATATGCGTGTTTTGTACACAATTAGACTTTCACCGAGCATTTTGTATTTTACACTTGTAGAAAATTGAAATTGAGCACCCCAATCAATTTGTGAATGGTTGTTCCTCGTATAGTTTGTTCTGTTTTGTGTTTCAGTGTTTACGATGACTTAAATTCGTACTTGTTGTTTTGTTTTGTTCTCAACAGAAAACAGAATGAGAATGAAGAATCGGCGTGTGGAAAAGTCTCACGCACAAGAGAGAGAAAATTGGACTTCTGTCCTAGTCAATAAAATGTCTGGAGTTTTGGATTTTGGCATTTATCGACGGATAATAATTGACGTTGGACGTGTAGTGAATGGGATCAAACTGATAAAAACAAAGCAATTATTTAATTGGGGACTTTTGTTCAATCGAGAATTGGTAGGCTTTAGAATTTAGAGCCGAACTTACAAACGGAAATGGAATTCTTTGCAGATTTGGATTCTGAATAAACCTTTTTACACACTTGTGTAGAAGTTGAAAATTGGAAATGTATTTGGTTTCTGTGCTATGACCTGAGACTTTGGACACAGCTTAGTCTTTGGTCTTTGGATAACTGAGCTTCAGAGTTTTATTACGAACAGAATGCGAGCAATTTCATATTTAAATGGTTTAGTAGTTAGTAAAATTGTTTGCTTGTTTTTGACTTGTTGTTGAAAAAGGGGAATTTGTATGTACTTTAGACATGTACGAAAAATCAACAGAAGGAATACGTAACAAGAAACGGAGCCATAAAAACAACTCAGTTTTGAATTCGTCCTGTGCGGTCTGAATTTTTAATTGAGTAATTATAAATTTCAAATTGGAATTGCGTCGCAAAAGGTAAAACGTGTAGCATTTTATTTAATCGTTGTGTATTGGAATTATTTTACAACACACATGAAGTTCAGGTTGTTATACGTTTTACGTTTGTCCCTCGTTTGAATTACAAGTTATGTAAAAAATAAGTTTGCTTTCAGTACATATTTGCTGCTCATGTCATGTAACATGGGATTTCACGTTTTCCCTGGACTTTGCTGTTGTTTTTATGTCGTCAATTTGTGACTTGTGATCATTTGTGTACTTTAAAAATTGAAAATATCCGACTTTTCAAAATCAAAAGTGTGTTGTTTTTATCATGTGTGTTTGTTTTGTTGTAGAATACACGAGGACCGACCACAAACTGCAAATGACAAATGACAAAAGAACTAACAAAACAGAACAACTGGAATTTTGTGAAAACATGGGAAAATGACACTCCCTTTTGAGTTTTGCATCGTTTTGGTATTTGAAACTTTTTCATCTTGTCGTTTGTGATTTGTAATTGTTTAGTATTTGGTTAAATATGTACTTTTTTGGTGTGTGGTTCGTCTATATTCTTATAGGTAACCTGTAAAATTCAGAAGGTAGAGTTACAAGAATAACGAGAAACATATATTTTGAAAGAAAATGACACAAGAAGAAAATTGTAGTCGATAAATAAATATTTACAGGAGTTATATGAGTTATGTGAGATGTGGATGGTGACTATCAAGTGTCGAGTGTCGAGCAATCAAGAAATAATTTTAGTGACCAAATGACGCATGAATATTACGTCACATAATTTATGTAACCAAATCCATTGTATTTAATTTTTCGGAGACTGGAATCGTTCTTTTACATTTCTTTTTGTACGTGGAAAGTTACCGAGATGTGGTGTCACATCAATCAAATGATTGTAGACAAATTACAAATGATGACGTATCGAAAAACAGTAGTATTTACAATCTAATTAATATTATGAATTGGCGATGAACCAGTCATCCATTTGTTTTCCGACAGCATTCATCCATGCAGAATTCGCCTTATGACTTTCTATCTCTTCAATCAGTTCATCGGTATAGTCCTCAAAGTATTTGGAGTTGGTTTGGGCGAATTTCTCCAAATCATTAATCTGCTCCGGATCAATCCAATATTCACTCAATATATTCAGAATCCGAATAAACTCCTCTGGCTTCAACTTATTTAAATTTGATTTGATGGACTCAAACACTAGGAATTGTCCTTGAGGACTCTCGGCCATCGTTTCAAGGTACATCATTGGCGCGTTAGTTTGCCAACCTTGATCCAAAAACCTGCATAAAAATGAAATATGTCGGGTCATTGGTCATTATATTCTATATTCAAATTAAAATGTCTAAATTATACAATAATCATTATTCCACTTGTTTGTTTTTATGTACATAGCGAGTATGCCGGGTTCACTAGAGCAGCCAAGTGCTTTGAAGAGGAGCATTTTCTGCTCAGAGGGTAGCATTCTATCGTGCATTCTCTTGACAAAATCCCATGTCTTCTTATCTCCAGCTTTGACTCCCGCACAATACAATGTTGGCTGCAAATCTACAGGGATTCTAAAATTTGGTATTGAATATTGAATAATTATTTTTTATTACATTATACACATAATTTTACAGATTTTTTCACGGTAGAAAAATAAAAATATATTTTGTAATTCTTTTCTGTATTTACGGATTGGTGTCTTCTAATGCCATCCAAGTGCCCATAAGTTCTGTGACATATTTATGACACACCTTACTGCTCAGCATACAACCTTTTCAAATTCAAATCCCAAATATTTTATTTTATAGTATTTTACAGTCAGAAATTTTGTATTTTGTATGTACACTCGCATATTTTATAGCGTTTTAGTTCACACCATAACGAAGGAGTTCCGCACGGAATAAAACGACACTGCCTTTTCCTTCCGCATCCTGATCAACAGTCACTCCAGGAGATTGTAAAACTGCGTCAATTTTCGGTAGCAGATATTTCTAAAGAAAATCAAGTCACATTTAAAATGATTTTAGCTTTATTTTATAATATAATAAGATTATCTATTTATTATTCTTTTTTACTTTAGATTCTAGAAACATCCACAAAAATTTCTGGTTTCCCCAAAATTTGCTGAAAAATTACCTGCAGACCAGTGAAGTCTCCATTATCAGCAAACATGTTAATGGACGTCTTCAAATGTGTAAAGATGACATTCCAAACGACTAAATCCATTTCCTTGTGAAGATATGTCGTCAACTCCAGAGCTTCCTCCAGCGGAATATAATCTTTTAAATTGCACATGAAAGGGAAGCATTTTTTAATTAATATTGTTTTTCTTTGCATACATTAAAAATTAAAATACACAGTCTTTTAAGAGGTTCATAATAAAGTTCGCAGTTTATAGTTCATACTGAAAGCTGCAAGGTTAAAGTGATCGTCGATAATTTGACTTCTGGTTACTGCACTGAAGACGGTGTGATCTTTGTTCAGTTGATCTTTGATGAGTTTCTTTAGGTTTTTATCGTACATGACTCGAAAAAAACCTGAGCAATAACATAAATATTCAAACCGAATTATAATTTATAATCGTTGAATATTTTCAATTTTGAATACAATGACAAAAAATCGGAAAGTTTATTTTCATACCAGTGGCATCAGGATTGAGAATAAGCCATTTTGTGGTGTCAATGTCTGTAGAGTAGCTCATCATTTTGGTAGTTTCTGGTATCCAGAAATGAGGAAGGGAATTTTCGGGTAACTTTGGTTTTGCTGCACTCACCATCTTTATAGGAATGAACCATCGCGGATCACTTGTGTCTTCGTTGTCCATACCAATTTTAAATTTCTCCTGAATGAGTTGTACACTATTCGGCCCTTCTACATTCACTCGAACGATTGGATATCCTGAAACCAAATAATTTGTCAACTTTTATATATATTTTGATCCGCCACTGTTCGTCATTTATCATTCAAACTACAGCATTTGAATTTGCATCTTGTACCGAAGCTCAGAGCTCAGTTTTCGTTTTTCCCGTATGTTTTTTAAATGTTTAACCTGGTTGCAAAGTCCATGTATCCATAATTTTTTTCACCGTGACTCCTTCAGGTAATTTATTCGGTTGAGCAGAGTTCAAAGACTCAAATAAGTCATCTTGGCTAATTGATTTGTAAGCACTGAAAAATAAAATATAAATACATTTCCGTAAATAAATTGTCAAAACTTTTTCATACATTTTAGAGACATGAAAAATGAAAATAGAAAATAACTCTTTTTTTCTTAGAAAATTACAATTTTTTGAGAAACTTTCGAACTCCATCTTTGAAAACGGGTTCGGTTAGAAAATTCTTCATCATTTTGACAAGGGATGCGCCTTTTGAATATGCAATTTCATCAAATGCATCCGTCTCCTCCTCTTCTCCCGCCATAACTTTGGACATTCTAAACATGTGTTTTACTGGATGAGATTTATACGACTGATCCGCTCTCAGTGCCCTCTGGAAATGACTGTTGATAAATAGAACGTCTGCATGGAACTCAGGATTGAGTTTAGTTGCCGCCTCATCCGCTAAAAAATCAGCAAATCCTTCATGAATCCAAACATCAGTGAACCATTCACAACTAATGAGGTTGCCCATCCAGGAATGGACAATTTCATGTGCAATTAGGGTAATTGTGTTGAATCTCTTCCACTCTGGAGTCCTTCCAGGATATTGCAACAGGGATCCACCGCCCAATCCATAGGTTATACTTCCCCAATGTTCAACGGCAGGTCCTTCGCTCTCATAAATTACAACCGAGTCAAGTTTATCCAAGGGATAGGGATAGTCAAAATATTCCTGGAAGTATGTGAGGAACTTTGCGGTTAAAGTTGCAGCGTAGTCTGTCGACCGTTGTTCTGTTATGATTTTGGGAGCCCAAACCTGAAATAAATAGAAATGGGGAAAAGCGTCAGTATTATTATTGCTGCGACGGCTACATAAAATTTGAAATGCAACCCTATAAACTGTAAATTTATATAATTGCATTCTAAAATCTGAAAAGTTTCAATAAACCTGAATTTTGACATTTGGTGAAAGGGATAGATCCGGAATGGCACTGGTATAGTCATCTACGACAATAACTGAAACCAAATTTGTGGACATGAGTGGAGTATCTTCGTAGACATCCCAAACCCACCCTTTGTCAGTTGGACTAGAAAAAAAATCAGCACATGCATCTTTAATCTTTAATCCATAGTTTAAGCCGTAGAGAGATAATATAGTCATCAATTAGTTTGGCTATTTTTATGGCATATTATGTCATTTTCTTTTCATACTCTGGAATCATTTCTTTGACTTTCGTGTTGGAGAAAGTTTGATATTTTTCAAGGCGACCAATGGTGATGGAAAAAATGGCTTTCTTGTCAGGTTCGTCGAAACAGGGGAAAATTTCTCGAGTGTGGAATGGTTGACTCTGTGTGGCTGCTGCCATTCTAAAGTTTGTATAAAGTATTTGAGTAAAAGTCAGTTCAGTGGTAAAAGAAAGTTGTGTAAAGGATAAAGGACTAAAAGACATCATAGTTTTATCATAAACAGTTTAATACTGACTTGGCATTATTTCCACCTGCATCCGGATACGTGAATGCTGAAAAGGGAAGATAAAAATACAAGTGTAAAGTAAAAAATGTTATTTATGGAAATAATATAATATGCTGATAAAACTGGTTGTGTAAATTAATTTTATATACATGAATTTGTCGGAAAAATTCAAAATTCGTATGTACCGTATAATCCCACATCTTTTCCCATCATCATACCGATGAAAGGCAGGAAAACATTCTAAAAATATAAAATGAACTTGGATTTTGTAGCAAAAATTACACAGTTTATTGTATATGTTTTATACACAGAAAAATTAAATGTTGTGGATAAAAAAGAAAATTTGAAATTTGACATACGTAAGTTTCACCAGCTTTCAAAGGACTTTCGGTCATCACATTTAAGGTTTGACGCTTTTCGTTTTGGTCCATGGATTTAATCTTGACCTCCATATTTTTGCTGTCCTTTAACTATGAATCATGTGTGTATATTGTATATACAAATTAGTTCCTAGACTCAAGCCTATAGACTCAGGATGGAAAAGAATTAATGAAAGTAATTCGTACCATAACATCGGACTGTAGAACTGTTAAATTGTATGCATGCAAAGAAAAAGTATCCGTGTCAGCGGTGACGGTAAATGACATGAGGACTTCTCCATTATTAGTCCATTGTTGATATAAGTCACTGTCCTCAAGCACTGGACGAACTTTCACCGTATATTTTAATGGTTTTATGCTATTCTTGAGGCGAGTTGTGTAAGGTGACTCAGCCACAGGAGCATCTGCACTCTCACTCACATTCAGTAAGAAAATTGATATTAAGAATAAGACACATTTTAACATTTTTAATGAGCTAAACATTCCGTTTGAGGTTAAAGTCACTCGTCCTCCAGATTTATTCGCCATTTTGTTTATATTTGTGGTTATTTGAATTTTAAATAAAGTAGATTTTTATGAACAATTAACAATTTAAAGCACACATAACAGAAAAAGTATTACAATTTACAATTATTTACAATTTTCAATCATGATTTTGAATTTTGAACCATTAACTCAAAACTGAATGCTAAAAATTCTACTAAAATAAAGTTGAAGGCAGAGAAAAAATTGAGTAGTCAAAATTGCAGACTTTTAATACTCAGCACTCAATACACAATACGCAGGACACCAAAAATAAAATATAGACAAACTATCAGTTTTGCGTCACAACTTGAAATTACAGTAATTATCTTAACCTTTAGTCCAACTCTGTAGGCGCAACTTTTGGAAAGTTAACAAAATGTATTTAAATTGCACACAACATAAGGTAATTTTAAATTTTCACAAAATCCTCACTTTCGTCTTCACACACAATAAATAATCAAAGCTCTCAAAATAAATAATAATCATAATAATTTTAGGGGCAAAACCAAAAACTTAATTCTAGATGCTGAATTCTAGATTCTAGATTCTAGAGAAGAGTGACTGACTTATTTGGAACAAACGAAAAAATGAATACAGACATAGAACTATATGTAGAAAGTCCACCTCCAAAAACGAAATTCAACTGTTCAACAATTTCAACTCAATTTCCTATCCAAATTCATAATACGTAGAAAACAGAAACAGAAAAGGAGTATTCTCTGCGTCATGGAATGATTTATAATTTATATTGTTATAATTTTCCCAATAAAGTGTCTTTGTGACTTGTGAGTGTGAATCACTGGTCACTGGTCACTGTAAATTATGAAATATGAATATCAAGTCAGCTACAGTCGCCAATGCTCACTTATAGTTGATAAAGCCATTATTATTCAGAATTCAGGTAAATGGTAAATGGTAAATGATACAGGATTAATGAAGATTGGAAATACATAACGAGAATCATGTATGATGCATTATGGATTACGTATAAAGTATAATTTCTGTGCATTACCGAAAAAATGGGTTTTCACACATGCAGCGTTTTGGGTTTTGCATTACATTAATCATTGCTCCTTTTGTCTAGTTTCTAGCAACTAGCAACGAGCGACAGAGCTTTGGCTTTACACATAAGTACCATAAATACACTTGCAAATAGATTCACTGTACATTGTACATTGTACTTACATGTAGCACATGTAATATTGTGTAGCCTGCGTATTGAAAGTTGGGAAATGGAAATAACTGTGATCAAATACCAAATGTGTTTGTATTTTGTATATTCTATTTTTGATTTTTGAGACGAATGTATATATTTAATATTATATTTATGGTATTTATGCTGGAACAGACGACAGAAAACATTGCGTGCTACGTTCATTGCTCATTTCATTAAATACACACTACACACTGCAGTTTTTTTTACACATCCGCCCATCTCATTGTTATAACGGAAAAAAGGAACAGCAACTTAATCATACTTATTAATATAGTTTTAGCATTTTCACCATCTACGTACAACAAACTCCAATAGAGAAAAATGATACAAAAAGTGTCAAGTTAGAGGTTAGAGGATTCATAACTTTTATTCTATATTGAATAATATGTACGTATCTGTGTCTTTTTTTACTCTTTACTGTGTTTTATATTTTATTGCATGTGTGTCATGTAGAATGTAGAAACTAGAAACGACAAAATTGGAAATAAATAATCTGCACAATTTATAGCCTGAAATCTGAAATTTATAGGCTACAAACTACAAACTACAAACTAAAAACAACCTATACGTATATCTGTTTTGCATTCCCATTTCGCCCTTGCAAATTTTCTACAAATTTTGGGTACTTTGTCGAACGTTTGGCTGTTTTCTTTTTCCTTTGATGGCCAATGGTCATTCACCCATTCCACTTTCTACATTGCGTAAACTTTAAAGTGACATCGTTTAGAATTTAGTTAGAGTGTAGAATGTAGAAATATACATACACAGGCTTTAGAAATTAAAATCATTGAAGAAAAATTGTTACGCTGAAGCCATAAATCGTGTACGGTCTTCAGTCTTTTTCGTTTTCAGACTAGTTTTTTTTCACCATTTATTTTTCGCACATTTGCATGATTTGAGCAGTTGACCTTTTTTTATATGGGAAACTCAAATATCAAGTACCAAAAGTATATATTACCCATTACACATTATCAACATAGTCGTTTACGTGTGTAAAAATTACGACAAAAGCTGGGACTTGTGATATCGTATGCATCAAGCAGTATCGACTAAAACTAAATGTAAACTTACGCATTACGTATGCATTGCAGGAAATAAATTGAAAAAATTGAAAATAGAACATAGAAAACTCATGTGCGTATTTATGTATATAATTAATTAAAATTGGGAATCAAAGAGACAAAGGTCGTTTACCCTGATGAATGTAATAAAAATGTCTGACTTAATTTTTACAAAGAGATCGGACATCACAATTCACAATTAATTATTTTACGATAGTAAAATATCATTTAAAATGGATGAACTTGGTTGTTGGCTGAATGTTTGCGATTTAGTGCTGATTACTGATTACTGATTAGGGTGCGTTAATGAGGACAACCGGATTTATTTTTACATGATTTCATGACTCGCCTCTTTGTCTAAAGCTACTATTTACATTTTCCATATATTATTACCGTTTTGGAGTTGAGAGGGTGCCTACCCATATCAAATAAATATTCTATTCTATATTATTACAGTTTTGTGTTTTATTTGGATTCCACGTAAACAGTAAACAGGAAATAGCAAACAGGGAGGCAGAGAAAGAATTACATGCTGAAATACTTATTATGTTTTCTGTTCTACGGATAACCAACAAGCGCTTTTAACTTTTAATACTTACACACTTTAAATTTTCTTTTTGTTATGTACATATTATACATTATATGCATATATCCATGTTCCATGTACAGAAGATAAAAGTTATTATACTGTGTATAATGTATACTATACAATTTACACAAGTATTGATAATAATTGATATCTATAAGTTATTTTCTGACGGATTTATTTTAGTTGGTGGTTGAGAGAGTAAAACAATTTCAAAGGTGAAGATGACGCTCAAGACTTGAAGAATGAACGGCTTTGTGATGGTGAAAGTTCTTAGTCCATTTAGACCAATAGTATTAAATCTTAGATATCGATCTGCTCGTTGGACATCCAATGAATAGTATTGTGGTGAGCAGGCCATGTAAAGGTTACTTGCCTTATGAGCATAATGATTGATACGAGACGCAGAAATTGAAATCATCGTTACTCGCAGGATGATTTGTAGAAAAGCCCATGTAATGTATATCGAGTTATAAAGAGTTCTTGTTTGATATTCTTCTCGGATAAAGTATTCCATCTAAAATAGAGTATTACGTTTTTAGTTCCATTTTAAAATGTTCTTTTTATTTTATGTATACAATTGTATGTGTATTATTATGTAAACACACAAGATTCTTTCATAAATACCGTCAAGTCTTGTAATATCGTACAAAATTCCCATTTCCCATAGGAGTGAAAAAAAGTTGTCTGGAAAACAGGGTTCTGGTAAAGCTACCAACCTGAAATTTTAAACCGACAATCTTGACTATATTTTCAGTTGATTCCCGTTGGAATTACATTTCTAGCCCCTCCCACTTTTTGGGGGGAGGTGCGCAAAGTGAGCTCTACTCGAAAATCATGAGTCTTCTAATATCGTACACCTATCCAGTTTACCTATTTCTGCTGATGCTACAGGACAAATTCATAGTAAAACAGTGAGATATATTTAATTAATGATTTTTAGCATTTTTTTCTCCATCAAAATCCCTCAAGTGGCTTCAGTACAATGATTTTTTTAAAACACTTGTTTTCTTGGTCTCATGTACATATGCATTCTTCAAATTGTAATATCTCGAGTATTTGATCGATTTTGATGGGGTAAAAAATGCTAAAAATCATTAATTGCACATATCTCACTATTTTATTATGAATTAGCTCTGTAGCATCAACAGAAATAGGTAAACTCGCTAGTGTACGATATTAGAAGACTCGTGATTTTCGAGTAGAGCTCACTTTGCGCACCTCCCCCCAAAAAGTGGGAGGGGCTAGAAATGTAATTCCAACTGCAATCAACTGGAAATATAGTCCACATTACCGTTTTGAAATTGCATGGTGCTGGTTTAACCACAACCTTGTTTTCCAGACAACTTTTTTCCGCTCCCATAAGGATTTTGTACGATAATACAAGACTTGACGGTATTTGTTTTGGATAGACGGTTTTGGATCCCATAATATTGTTTTTTATTTCTTTACTATAAAACAGGCCATATGATTCCGAGCGACAATCCACGAGCTGCTGTTGAATTAATGAAACTCATAACTAAACTGAAAGCCAAGAAAAAATAAATTGTTGTTGTTTCAAAAAAGAAACAACAACAAAATTTAGAATGTGATGATATAATATAATAATAATAATACACGCTCTCTCCATTAGTAATATATACAAGGACACTAGGCGAGGGGTTTGCTGTAAGGTTAATTAATAATTATTTCTAGACTGTTCCTAGAGCATGAAACCGTAATTTAAAATCTCGTTTCGTTATTGTTATTGTGTGTGCAAGTTGTTGTTATACACACACGCTATAGCTCATTTTTTGTAGTTTTTGTTGAAAACATTTATTAGTGTTTAATCAAGAAGTTTTAATAATATTAGTTATTGCTGATGATCTGATGCTATTCTCAACAATAATAATTTTTCTCTATTTTTATAGGGGTGTATAGAAAAGTTTACTTCGTCATGTATAATAATATACTTACATACAAGCAAAAACGGTGATAATAACGTTATTTGTTTTGTACTATATGCCAAACTTTTGTCAACTATTTAGAATATTTTAATGCATAATATAAATATATTATGTAGTTTCTTGATATTAAGCCTTCTCAAATAGTTTCTTTCTACATTCGTGAAGAACTACTTTATTTTTTGTTTTTATTTAATGTCCTATCAAGTCATTGTACTAGTTAAACCTATTGTGCATGATAGATAAAACTTAGAACAAGTTTTAGTACAATTCAAACCAAATACTTGTATGATGTTAAATCATTTTGAAGCTTTTTTTAAAGACTTCTTTAGTTTCGAACAAATATTATAGACTGTTTCAATGATTGTATAAGTAATATTTATGTTATATAATAATTAATAATACATGATAAAGATGTGAAATAAGTACATACATATATGTATTGTAATGAATTTTTTTTTGGTTGAAGATAAACTTTCCAGAGCTCTTTATTCATCACTTACATAAAACATGTATTCTTCGTGTGTTCTTATGCTGAAGTAACTTTCACTCACTCAAATCGTAAGAACACACGTAAATACATGTTTTACGTGAGTGATGAATGATGAATAAAGAGCTCTGAAATTTTCTAACCATAGTGTATTTTATGAATCTTGTATTGATGCTCAGAACTAAACTTAAAAATAAATAAATCAATGAATAACTAAAAATTACACTGAGGAATATAAACGTTTTTCTTTTCTGCTCCAAAAAAAATGAAAGTTTATTTCATATCGGCATTCAACGTTTTTTTTTTAAAAAAACAAAAAAACAATGATTGAATTTTGAACTTTAAATAATGAAATATTTCATTATTTGTCTTGTGTAGATAGGTTCAGGTTAAATCTGCAGAGTACTAAAATACGTACATATGTGTAACTTTTTATACAGATATATTTAAATAATCGTATTCCGAATACATCGAATAAGAAGCACATATATATATATATATTATATTATGCACACACAAAAAACATAATAATAAATCCTTCATGAAAAAACACATACCTATACATATTATCTAGTATTATAGTAATAATATTCTTATTATTTACTTTTTTTATAGAATTTCATAATCTAAAATCTATAATAATGAAAGATTCTTCTGTAGAGTTCACAAAAATTTCTAAAATAAACATACGCCATAGTATAACATTACACAGTAAAATTTTCTTCTACAAACTGTTACAATAATTTATACATATAGAACATGAACATATAATATTTCATAAATATAATGCGAGTTGTACTGAATTATAGTCACCGAGTCAATAATAATAGACTGGGGGCTTGACTTTTTTTTATACCTTCAACAGACAACTCACAAATTACACAATATATATTCTAATATCATTCAATCATTCTCTATTATACCTATGGTATGAATTTATAATTACCTCACAACATCTATAGCTTATTCAACTATATTCCACATTATGAAATGTACTAGATAAAATAAGAAAAAAAAAATTTCTTCTATTTTGCTGTTATGATCAAAATCAGGTAAAAAAATTATAAATTTTTTCCCTATTAGTCATGTAAACAATAATTTATTATTAGGGGCTGTGTACAAAGTACGTAACGCACTAAGGGGTAGGGGGTAGGGTCAAAAAAGTCACATGTCTCCATGTATTTAAATGGCGTTACGTAACGCAAAGTGGCGGTCGGTGGTCAAAATTTTGGGTTTTTTGCGTTACTTACTTTGTACACAGCCCCTTACTGAAAAAAAGTGTTATAAAGACTTCATTTGAAATAGAATTTTCGTAATGAAAAATGAGAGTTACTGAGTTATAAATTGTACCTATTATATTATTACGGTAACTTTTCTAAAACAATTAACGTTTATTGCCTTTTTTAAGTCAAGCCCAACAATACTCTTAGAGTTATTGTGACACGTTAATAAGAATATGGAAAAATGAAATTAAAAGCCAATTTGTGCCTACCTTATTGAACGAGGGCAACGACAAACTGAAATGATTCTGTTGTAGATGAAATGCGACAAGTGATGTGTGTGTGAAGGAAGTCGCCCACAATTTCTGTCTCTCTCTACCCTTTCTGTACAAATTGATACATACTCTCTTACATAATGTTAAAACAACCACAAAACAAGGCAGTAATAATTATCTTGAATATTTAAAGAACAAGAAGCTCTTTTTAAAATTAGTTCAACGGAAAACTTATTGAATTGCTATGTACTACTGGTGTTATGGTATACACATTACAGACTAATATTCAAAAAGTTTTGGATATTTTTGACAATTTTTAATAAGGTAGAAGGTAGAACTTTTCCTACATGAATACTGTAATAATATATTTATGGTTATAAATTCTTATAAATCATCAACAATAAAAGTTATTGTTGTTTTGTACAAAAAAAGGGGGTTTGCTACAGTGTACTAAAGTAGTTTAACATTAAATATAAAATTCAAATAACTTTAAATTTTAAAGAAAAATGTATCTACAGATAAAATTGAGTACCTTGTAAATTAAAATGCTGCAACATTACTGTCAATTGACAACCAATCATCAAATCTATATTACAATATCAAATTCATATACATCAGAAAAAGTGACTTTTTTTTGTATAACATCACACCGATTGATTATTGTAGTAAGAGGAATGAAATAAAAAGTTTCAATAAATTAATAGTCAATTTACAGGTTACAGCATAACAATATAATGGAATAATTTGACCCTATTTTTCTACCAAATACCAAAGTAGTATTAAAATGTATATGATTGTATATAAACATAGCTACTTAGTAATGGTAGGTATATATTGTGTATTCTAAGAAAAAGATGTGTGTTAATAAATTTATAGAAAAAAAAGAAAGGTATTTTTTTACGTACCGTTCAAAATAATTTGAGAACGTCCAAAATCTTGATTCCTACTTAATACTTTTTGACACGATATTATAGCCAGAGACTTTAAAAGCGTCATTAAATTATTTTCACAAATCATACAAAAAAATAAGATATCATCGAATCAAAACATACTCATTCGTTGTTTAGCAAGGTTTTCCTCACAGTATTGGATTGTTCAAATTATAGAGTATTTGAATCACTTTTTCTACTACTTATGGTGACATAAAATAGGTATATACAGTTTTGATAATGTTTCCTTTTCCACTTTGCGTTATGACTTCATGAGCAGTAAGTAATTAATTAAGTAATGCTACGATAGCCAAAACAGATACATACGTACTAAAAAAACACGCATGAATGTAAATATTTTATAAGTAAAAGTGCTTACTTGTAAGAACGAGGCTTTTGCAATTCAACTTTCTAGGATAGAGCTAGGCTTTTAAATTTCGAAAATTCATATAATTGTATAATATTTTTATGCACATGTATAATTTGTATATTTATAAGTATACAGCATGTGATTCTAACAAAGCTACGTGTACGTACCTTTTGTCACGATTGTTTGGAGACATTCAAAGTATCTAACAAATTGCATGTATACATACATATACTGTATGATCATTGATTACTGCGTATATTATATGAATAAAGATCATCTGAAAAAAACAACTGACCTTATACGATCTATGAATAACCAACGAAGACCTGAAGAGAGAGAGACAAAAACAAATAATTTTCCAGTTTCCATACTTTTCTTGCATTAGACTGTGTCTTAATGTTTTTCATTTTCTTTACGTATTGATTGGTAATTTCTTGCAAAATTCTCATACAAAAAGAAAAACTTTGGACATCACGTAGCTGGTAGAGTATCAGTAAAAGTAATATAATATAAAAGACAAAATAAAAAGAAATTTGTCTTCTTACCAATCAATGAGTAAATAAATAATACATAATGTACAATTAAGACAAACACACACAAACATACTTAATACTTATGTACACATACAAATACATGAAGAAAAAAAAACATTCATGTATAAAACAATAAAACTGAAGAAAGTTGATACAATCGTACACATTTTAAGTAAGAATGTACGCATATTTTATACATAACTATTAAAGGATACGTCAGATGCGTATAGTATAATATTATTATTATTATACCTCTATAAAATTCTATGTTCTTTTGGTTTCATTGAAACTATTGTAAATAATAAATGTTAATAACATGTAATAAGTAATAGTAACAAATAATAATAATTATTGCTATTATTATTATTATCAATTATCAATAATATATCAGCATAGTGATAATAATAATCCTCTACTTCCAAATATAACCGTTGTATTATACAGGTAAACGGTCAATACAAAATATATTATACTACAATATTATATTATAGACTTGTAACATACATAAAGGAAAACAAAAAAAAACTCTTGAATCTTATCTGAGTTGAACTGGTGTGACGGATCTTCTTTAAAAATATTTCATATATTGTCTATCATTGTCTAAAATTTGAACGTTGAAACGGTCCCCCAGCATAGCCCATTTGGTTTGCTGAAAATGAAATTGTCAAGAAAAAAATTGAATTAGATAAACAATAAACATAATTCATTTTATTCTCAAGGCTATTTACAAATTATAATTAAACATTATAGTTAATGTCACATGTAGGATTTTTATTTATGAGCTAGAATATGGAGATTGAAACTCATGCTGTAATATTGTAGCAAAGAATTTCATACTACATAACTACTAATGTGTAAGTAATAATATAACATTTTACATACTGATACACGTACCAAATACGTTTATATAGCACATTTTCAAAAGCTTGACCCATTTTACTACTCGAGATCATCTATTATATTTTATATTATGATACATTATGTCTATCTGAACATGACTTTCTTTTTTTTTTCTTATCCTTTTAAAATTGATATTCAATAATATCATATTATGAAAGACTTGTAGATATCAATAAAGTTTACAAAAGATATTTAGAATTTCTATAATGTGTCTGTTTATACACATAACATGAAACTAAAGCATGTTAACCTCATGGATACATGATACATACATAGACCGTGATTCTTTTATTTGAAATTGAAGTTTCTTTATACATTATAGTGTACAGGAAGAGTAAAAGCAAAGAAAAAAACAATAAACGAATTTTATTTTGAAAAAAAATCCTTCAGATTGATAAAAAATAGTGGTAAGCTTTAATACACATAGAATAGAATATTGTTATAAAAATTTAACCAACGAGTTTACGTATTCTAATAGTAGATAAGGACAAGAAATATCTATCCTGAAAATGTTAAAAAATACATGACCTTTTCGACCTGCAATCTTGACTCCATTGTCATCATCAACTCATTTTCTCAATTCTCTCAGAAAAAAAGACAGATCAACCGAAAACATCAAATCACCATACCGAGATTTAATTCCATATGGAGATAAGACGGCCGATGCATAATAATCAAGTAATGTAATATTCCCATCAGTTTTCTAATTATTATTATTAGTAGTATTAATTCACATGCTTAAAATAATGCATTGTTGTTTTTGTGCTCTGGTTTGGTATATATTAGATATTATATTATTATTGTGTAAATAATATTGCAATAATTATAAATTATATAAAAAATACCTGAACACAGTACAAGAAAAAATGGTTTAGTATAAACAGTCACGAAAGCACAAATAAACTATAATATTTTTGCTTCAAAAGCCATCTTCTGTGTTTCAGAAAATAATAAATAAAATAAAATATGTAAATAGATACACAGAGATAAATTACCCATGCTTCAACTACTATAATATGTAAGCAAAAAACGTATTATCTAAGCGAGTGTTTTTTCTCATATCTACATATTATATTATGTAAAACATTTGTGTATTATTGGTATTGTTGTTTAAAAATCAACCTTCAGACCGATTTTAAAACGTTAACACATTAGTATGTAGATGTAATGCACGAGCAACCTACAATTTTCATAGTCTACATTATGTACATTACAACTTATTAAAAATCTGTACTTTATCAACAAGAAAAAAAACTTCAAAACTAATGCCTAATACTAAGTATATAAACTAATTTATAGATTCCTAAAGTGCATCAAAAACATTTTATTATAATTGTCATAAACTTGGTAATACTGATACTAGCAAAAAAAACAGTTATAATAAGAAGTACTGCTAAAACGACGCATAATATATTATTGCTAAAGGTAAATGAAATCAATATTATATCATGTAAAAAATACTACGTACTATAAGTTTCATATTTTGACCGACTAGCAAAAAAAAAGCAGAAAAATACAAATAAAAAATAAAGTACATGTGATTTGTTCTACTAAAAGTAATGTATAACAACATCAATGTTACTTTGTAAATAGAGTACGCCGAGATCAATTTTGGCATGGATGGAGGAGGCAAAATCATGAAAAATAAAATCCTTACCTTGATGTCCTGTCATGTTTGAGGCAAAATTACCAGCTTGAGAATCATGAGTACTTGAATTATCTGCTGTTGAAGATTGATTCCCTGATGTACCACTACTATTATTCAACGAAGTTGTATTGGAATCGGAAATACTAGAAGGCAAGTGATCCTTTTAAAAAATTACAATTAAAATCAGATTTATATAATCTATACATAATATTCTTTAGTCTTTGATAATAATACTATCAAGTATATTTAACGATAAGTATATGATCATTATAATATTTTGATGAAAAAAATATAAAAGATATGAAACTTACATTTTTTTCTTGATTTTTGGAAACTAACATTGGAGCGGCTGAAATTGTATGTGAAATTACTTTTGGTTGTCTATATTTAGCCATGGCTGCTCTTCTTTGTTCCTATAATTCCATAATTTGTAAAAATAGTCATTTTAATAATTTGTTCAAAATTTTTGATGTTCATTTTGAAATACATAATATATTTTTTATACATATTATAGTATATTAATAACAGGAAATTGTTATATAATTTCTTATATGCGTCTCAAAAAATTATCAAAGTACAAACCAATGAAATATCTTCGGGTGGGTGGATAATTTTACTTCCTGCACTTGGAGGAGCAATCATAGGTACAGGTTGAGGTGGTTTGATCTCAGACTTGACTTCTTGTTGAGTTGAAGGGATAACTACTTGATTTGGTTGAACTGGTATAGTAGTAGTAGTGGATGTAGGAGGACTTTTACCACTTGATTTGTAACAAATATTATAAGAAAAACAAAAAATATATATATAAATAAGTCTTATTTAATTTTTAAGGGTGATGTAAATTTTATTAAAAAATATAGACTACCTATATGCAGGAAATAAAGTTGGCTTAGGAGGAGGTAACCCAGTAGGGTTGAAATCCGAAGTAATGGTTGATGTTGTTAAAGTCGGATTAGTTGAAGCTATAGCAGTTGCGGTAGTTGTAACTTGTTGCATAGTTGGAAATAAAGGTCTTTGTGCCATCATGGGTTGAAATTGCATGCCAGGCATTCCACCCATCATTGGGTTCATACCTTGCATCATAGGATTCATTGCCTGTTGCATCTGTAGTTGTTGAACAGGATTCATTGGACCCATATTCATATTCATATATGGATTTCCTAAAATAAAAAAATAATCATTTATAATTTATATAATGAGCAAAAAAAAAAATCATGAATCACATAAATATTGAATAATATAAAACTATATTCAATTGATTCATACTGCTATATAGATTCACAAAATAAAAAATACCAATGTATATATATATATACATTGATTATTTACTGATAACATAATAAAAAGTACCTGGAAATATATTTGGCATTTGCATGGGCATCATATTCATAGGCATTCGACCCATCATCATTTGACCCATTTGAACTGGCATTCCAGGCATCGGCATAGGTGGTCCTCTTGGTGGTTGATGTTGAGGTGGTAAATGACCAGCCATGGGCATACCTGGCATACCTGGGATCATTCCAGGATACATTCCTGGACCCAGAGGAGGACCAGCCATTCCCCCTGGATGAAAACTACCTGCAATTGAATTAATTGTACACTCTTGTTACACACTATGGATTTTAGATTTCAATATAAGATATACTGAACTATTCCACAAAACAAATAAAATTTACCTTGTTGTTGTTGTTGTTGTACCATAGGATTCGGCATATCAATTTTTTGTTTTTTGGATTGACTTGATTCATCATCTGAAGAATCATTATCTTTATACTGTTGTTTATTGGCTGTACCACCCGCTTTTCTTTGTTCCCTATTATACAACAATATACCATTTATAATAACATATTATGTAAAAAGTTATTACACACTGTGCAAATAATTATATATATAGATTTTTATTCTACTAACTCATGTTCTTTAATATCAGCGTCAGGTATTCCTTCCATCCCATAAATTTCAATTTCAATATTGTTCCTATGAGGGAGAGCATTAGGGATCTTGTCTACAGTTTCTTTATGTACCTATTAAAATTAAATACAAAAATAAATAAATCAACATTTGTACGGCTGACTATTATAAGAAGAAATACGTAATGTATTATAACAAGTAATTTAAATTCAATACATTGTTTTGGAATAGTTTTACTCTACAATAAACAATAAATATAAAAGTTATACACATTCAAGTATACATAGGTGTTACTTTTACCTGAATACAATGTATAATAAGTCCCGGACCTGTGTACAGCTTTTTATGACAGACTAAACATTTAAAATGTTTTGCTTTTTGATGTTGAATGAGAATTTTTTCATCTTCAAATTCTCGATTACAATACCTATATATTTATAAGAACAAATATTCACAAGTACATTAGAAATAAATGAAGAAGTCGTACATATTTCAATTATCAAAACACAATGATATAAAAGATAAAATCATGGAAAAAATGAATTTTAAATAGACTTTTCAAAACACAATAACACGTTTGAAATAGTTATTTGTTATCTGTTATCTGTATAAAAAATATAAAAATTGTAAAAACTTACCAGCACCAAGGTTTTAACTTCTTTTGTTTTTTTCGACCCATTTTATAAGTTAAAATATACTATCTACTATGTGTTTCCACACTAGAACAAAAAATAAAATTAAAGTATTGATAATTTTAACAGTCTTTTAATAGTTAACTGGGTTCAAAATCAAAATCAAAATTTTAATTTTTTTTAAATCACAGCCTTTTTTTCTGGCTTTTTTTTCAGATTTTTCAGATTAAAAGTTCGCTCAATTGTGAGAGATGTCCTTGTAATTTTTATGGGAAATTCTGGGAAATTCATACGTGTCACGTGTTTTTTTTTGCATCTCAAAATAAAAACAAAAAACAAGACCATCAAGAACAGAGCAGTTAAAAGTTAAGATTCTTAACAGTGTCAACTCTTATGTATTACATAACAGGACCATAAAATAAGTAATGGAGTTTAATAAATTGAAATTGCTTTTGGTTCAGGAGGAAGCGACATATGAAACTCAAATCTGGATGATAGAAAATCTCAACTTAGAGCCAGAAGGAAAGTTTTTAAAATTGTTGAAAGCACATTCTGTAGTCCTTGAAGCTATTAAGAAGGAAGTGGAAGAGCTTGAAAGTCAATCTGAATTTGGAACCATTCATCCCGTCAGTAATAATTATTATCCGTCTCCTCAAAGTTGGTCACCATTAAATACATCTCAACATTCAATTAATGGTACATGTTTTTACACTTTGTATGAGTATTCATGTGTTTATGTATATATATAAGAATACGTCTACTGTCTACTATAAAAGTGTAACTTGTTTATATATGTTTATTCCGTAATGCAGATGACTCAAACTGTGAAATGGAAGATATAACGTGTAATACTCCGGATTCTCATAATAATGACAATAGTAATACTGGAAGTTGTGACAATATTTCAACCATTAAAGAACTACATGGTTCATTGCTAGTTACTAAAGATTCTGTTGGAGCTAATACTCTATTAACTTCGAATTCCTCATCATCACATATCTTAGCAGCCTCATCATCATCATCATCTATAGTTTTAGATAAAAGTTGTTCTTCTACTACTACAACTGCAACAACGGGCGGCTAATCAACAACAACAACCTCAAAAAAGAAAGTAATGAACTAGTGGAACTCAAACTATAATTGTTTAAGTTTGTAAAAAGAGATTGTATAAATTAATTTAGTAATTTAATTTTTAATGAAAAAAAGAAAGAAGCAGAATAATATGTTAAATGTTATAAACTTTTTTGGGTGTATTTTTATTTTTTATTTGACTTAGAATGTATACAATTTAATGAAATAGTATTTATTTATTTTTGTTAACAGAAACAAATTGTTCATGCGTCCAGCACATTTCTTATTATTTTAGTTAATTAAGAGTCTTCTTATTTTCTATTTCTTCATGATTTTGTTGTTGCTCTGTGACTTCACTTTTGTGATTTTCTTTCGTTGGGGATTTGTATTCATGTAGTGCATCTCTTTTGTTGATAAAATACATAATAACAATATGTAAAAGACAGGAAACTATTGCAAAGATTCCAAATATCTGAAATGTCGTTCGACCACCAAATACTTTGAAACAGGCTCCAGCAATTAAACTTCCACTTCCAACTCCTTTTATGTTATAAATTAATTTCAAAAGAAAAAGTGGATGAGTATGTATTTAAGAACATGCAATAAGGAATATTCAATATATATATTCAAAATGCATAACGAAAACTGTTTAAAATTGTATCATGTTATATCTTTTTTATATTTTATATTATACCTATCCCCTCAAATGCCGCTGCTACAAATGATTGAACAGTTGCACCTGTACCTAAAAACAAACAAATAAAAACGAAAGCTCTCAAAACTCACAACATGATGTTAAAAAGTTAAACTCTATAGTAAATGATTAATAGACATATTTTGGATTTATTTTTCATTGTACACAAAATTTCAAGTATATATAGCAAAAAACAGATACCTGGAGGCGATGCAATAAAAGCATATGACGCCATCGTAGCATAAAATATTCCTAAAAACAAACAAATAAAAACGAAAGCTCTCAAAACTCAGAACATGATATTAAAAAGTAACACTCTATATATAGTAAATGATGAATAGATATAATATTTTGGATTTATTTTTCATTGTACACGAAATTGTAAGTATATATAGCAAAAAACAGGTACCATAGGTCAGTCCTTGAAATAATTCAACAGGTACAATTGTCCATGGATTTTTCAGTAAAGAGTAAATTAAAAATCTCAATCCAAAAGCACCTAATACTAAACTGAAACAGTTGACATGACCCAACTTGTTGATAATTTTTCCACTGAGAAAAAACATGGGAATTTCTGCAACACACTGTGTAGCGGCAATAGTTCCTTGTAAGAGTTTTAACCATCGTCTATACTCGCATTCATGTGCATCCCCTTTCATAGCATTAGTTAAATCTTCTACATACCAATACAAAAAATTCCATTGTAATCCAGTACAAAATCCAACAATGATACAAGCCATAATGAATACTAGTATTCGAGGCTTATATAACAGGGCGCAAAGATCTTTTCGCATTGATTTTGGCTTTTCCTCTTCTTCAACCTACTCCAGATTCATTGAAAAAGCCATAATATTTTATTTCATACATGATACTTATACAAACTTTAAATGTTGACTGTGCATTGTATTATAAGAACACCAAAGGCAATCTTTTAAATATTTTTATGAATATAACTATAGAGTATAATAAATACCTTCCATAAATATGAAACAACCAAATTAATACTAAGAAATACTGCTACAAGGTAAAAACATGGAGTGTAATTCTTTGGCTGGTTTGGCTCTGACATTATATCAATCAAATAGCCAGCTATAGAGAGAAAGGCAATAAAACATGTAAAAAAATCACTAATGTTACATTAGTAATGTATAATTTATGCCCACAGAGAAAATGTTAATGTAAACAATTAGCAGATCATTTGCATATGTGTGTGTAGTGTGTACACATATAACTTATTCGCATCTAGAACTACAGTTGTTACCTAGAAATGTGCTTGCCCCCCATCCCCAAGCCCCCCAGTGTCTTTGATAACCATAAAACTGATGATTTTCACCTGGAAAAGGAAACAAAGTACAACATAATATTTTTATTACACAGTGTGCTTTAATGCTGTTGAATGTCGAAATCTGTGTACATGTTTAGCATCTTGGAAGCATACGCTATTTTTATATACACACGTGTATTGTTTTACTTAAAATTATTACTTACAATTAGTACATCAAGTTATACTATATATTTAATGAAGAAATATCGTACCCAGTGTTTGAAAGCACAAAGCATCCGCAATACTGGTAACTACAGCCAAGCAGACCCAACCACTAATGATAAGTATTGTGTAGTACCAAAAGATTGGAGAAGTATATGTTAACACATAAAATCCATCATTATCTTCATATATATTCTTCGTGGTCATAATCAGTACACTGTCACTACCACTATCAGTCTTAGAAGTATGATTATTATTATCATTATTATCAATATCTATTGTAACTAATGAAAGGGACGATGGAGACGCCGATGATAGAAGAGATTCTCCTCTTTCTTTTTTTGATAAGGATATGTCATCACAATTGACATTATTTATATGATTGTTATGGGCTTCCAAAGTATTCACATTTTCATTATATGGAAGAAGAGCAAATCCAAGGAAAGCAAAAATATTTAATAGAATGAAAGCAAGAAACACTTTTTTTTTTATCATATATTTATCCGCTATTGCTCCGAATAGGGGGTTACAAATTATTCCAACAATTGGTGCCGCGGTAAATATTATTCCTGTGCTCATTTCAGAAAATCCCATCTGACGCCCAAAAACCTGAAAATATTATTATTAGCACAGAGAACAGAGATGTTTCCACAGTTTAAATAGAGATTTTCAATCATAATATAATTAAACTAATTATCTGAATTGGCCTCAAAAGTTTGACTCTCTGGTTTGCAACAGATTTAACTTTTTATTTTACCTGGATAAAGGGCCATAGTGATGCCACACCAGCAAAATAGGTGAAATAATGGAGTTTTGGTGGCAGTAGTTTTGTATCAATTGTAAAAAATCCCATTTTACTTTTAGTGTGTAACAAAAACTAATTATATATATGTAGCCGAATACGTTTTGATATTATACAAAATACAAAACAAAATTAATTTGCACTACTAATATTATTATACAGTTTACACTGGGGAAAACGTATACTTTATATTAGTTACGTTCCACTGAGGAAAAAATGTCATGTTTTCTGCTAATGCTCTCCTTCCTCATGGATGAACTGATTCAAGTTAAATATAAAACCAAACCAATTTTTTCTATAATACACATACTTTGTCGTAGTGTACAGTGTAGATTGTGTGCATTGTACTTGCGTGTGTAATCAGTTAAAAGTGAAAAGTAATAGTAGTTGATAGTAATAAATACCTAGACATGTATACTATATTATAGATGCTAGCATAAAATTAGTTGTGAGATTACAATTGTATTGTGATGACACATGAAAGTGAACTTGAGTTTACCTATAACCTATAACAAGTCGTTAATGTGTAGTGTGTACTGTTTAAAATGTACTGTGTACTGTGTTTATACTACCTATATACAGTTAACGGTTGTACAGTACAGTTTAAAATTCTATTACAACTGCCATTAGAATTTATAAGTTTAATACATATACTTATATATTTATACAATTAAAGTGATTTATTAAATAATTTAATTTTATCACTACAAGTTTTTTATGTTTTATGTGGTGATCAATTTTGAGACGGACGAATCATGTTGACTTTATATACAATCATATATTTATCATTTACAAGTAACTTGATCCAACTCAGTTTCCTCAAAGATTTTACATTACACATTATACATGGACATGCACAAAGTACATTGTACAAATGTACACACTACATAAAGTCAATACACAAAAATACAACTACGATGAGCATTTTAGACCTAGAATTCAATTACTGATCGATTCAATATTTATTGTACAGTACATTAAAATATTCCAGTCCTCTCTTATCTACAGAGCAGTGTTCAATCTGAATATGGTATAAGACATTATAAATTGAGTGTACGAAAATTTTATGCAGTCAACCATTCAAGTGAATGAACTTTTTAGATTTTAGATTTTAGATAGATGTTTATTACATGGATGTACGGATGTATTTATTTACAAAGCTACTAAATATATTTTTGTATTCCTCACTCCTGCCTATACTGTTCTAAAACAATTTTTACAAAGAGTAGACGGAAAGAAATTAATTTTTATATCTACTTATATGCTTGTAAAAACTAAAAACTAAAAACACACTCACTCAAGAAGGAGAAGGATTGGAAAATCTGCTCCGTTGCATATTATGCTACATTACAGAGTTTTGGTACATTTTCCCAGAAAAAAAAACCCGAATTCGGAGCCTGGTGCTTACCAACACGTGATATGACAACAACATCTAAGTATTTCACAATGTTTTCACCACGCATCAAAGTGTTTCCGTGTTCTTGTTCGTCCTGTAGAGTAAAGCTTGTACCTTTGTTTTTTATTTGGAATATTTACATGTTTTGTGAATAGCTAAAATGTTAAACTACATGGAGGATTTTAATTACAATAATACAGCACATAAATAAGCCGTGAGATGAGTAAAAACTGAAAACAGTTGCAAGTTGTTATGTCTTTGCCTGCTTTTTGTGGAACAGTATTGAGATTTCTTTTTTCTGCTACATATAAATAATATGTAAAATGTATTTATCAAGAACGACTTAACACTTAACACATACAATATTATGATGCTGATTTGCTGTAAATGTTTTACATTTTCTCATTTTGAATCCAGAGGATTTATGCAGTTCAAATGCGTGTACGTGCTTAGTGAGCTTTTATCAGCTCTTTGAAGTGGAGTTTCTTTGTTTGTTTTTACTGATAGGTTTTAAATATTAACGCTCTGAAGAGTACAGTAATAAAAAAAAAGAGTTTACATTTCACGCACTACAAACGTGAGCAGTTTACAAGTACGGGTGCATTTTTCTTTCTATACGTAATACGTACAGTACTACAGTAAATATGCTTAGGTAGGCACCTAAATGTATACTACCTATACTTCCTCATCTTACTCCAGAGTCTAGTTTCCAGACTGTTAAAAATATTTGCAAATCTGAGCGTATGAATAGTACTTTTTTCAGACTCGCTCTAAAATATGCTAAAAAACTTGTATCAGGATTCATACTTGAATTTCAAATTAGTCAAAATTTTTGTGTCATTTTAACACATGAACATCTAAGTTAACATTAAATATGTCACAATTTGAACAAACTCACTCCTAAATCAGTCAAACATAAATAGTATCTAAAAATAGGGTTACTAAGGATTAAATTCACACAACAAACTCGCCCTGTACATTACGCATTGGAAGCATTAGTCTTGTAAAGACTAAAGACAACACTTACTATGCATTTTCACAACAAATAATTTGACTTTTGACTCAACCGCACCGATTTCGCACAAGTTCATGTCCATTGTGAAAAGCATGCAAAAAACATGAATTATGTTGAGTTTTGCATGTTAATAGAACCTTCAAAAGGGAAAAAGGTATACAGACAAGCAAAAGTGACATTCTAAATGTAGTCGTCAGTACTACTGACTCAGTAGTAGTGTGTAACATGTACAATGTACAGCGTATATATGCAATCCAAAGCATTAGACTTTTCGTCTTGCTTATTGCTGATGCTTGTTTGTCTGTAGCTTATGCAATGTACACGTTTATAAAAAGGTGCATAATATATTTTGCATTCATTTATTTATTTGCTCATTGTTTACTTCATAGCTACTATATAAACGTGAAGTAATATTCCACTGCTTTAACATAAATTTATTGAATTAAAAAAAAACCAAACGGCGGATGTAGTGATTTTATGTTCCACATTGTTTAAGCAGCGGTACAATTATTTCTTTCAGTGTACTACTGTTCACAATGGAACTTAAAGCAAGAAAGAAAATTTTGGGGAATAAAAATTATATTTGTTTTGATTTTAACCAGTAGTTTTTAAAAACTAATAAAATGCTTTTGGAAATTTGTGGACTTTTCATTTTTACTTTTGTACTCTACGAAATTTTTCAAGTTCAAAAAAGATATTCTCAGGGTTTACCAGGTCTGTGAATTGTACATTGTACATATATAGACTAAAAGACTTTATCAAATTGTGGTTTCCTTTAATGTTTAACTGTGCAAAATTTGCTCTAAAATAAATGGATATACATGAAAATTTAGGTCCGTGGGGACTGCCGCTATTCGGTCATCTCCCGTTTCTTGGGTTAAATCCGACAATAAAGTTACTAGAGTGGAAAGAACGATATGGCTCCATTTTCTCGATTCGATTTGGCAGCCACCAGTAAAAGTTTTGTATTATCTAATAATATTTTTGTGTGTAATATTTCTCTTCAATTAAATAAAGGCTCATCCTGGTAAAATTATAGAACTGTGATTCTCAATGATGTAAAGATCATACGCGAGGCCTTGAACCGGCCAGAATTTTGTGGAAGACCTAAACTGAGAGTATTTGTTGCAAGGAGCCCAAGTGGAAAAAGAGGTTTGTAAATTTTCATGAAGTATGTTATGAGTTGTAGATACGAGGTCGTCCCATTAATAACGAGAGTTGTTGAATATTTTTAAAGTAAATAACTTAGAAGAAAGTTTATTTACTTTTTGGATCGTACTCTCCG
>JAQGBH010001423.1:0-32751 GCA_034698265.1 Sminthurinus aureus | reverse complement strand
AATACGTGTGTGAAATTTGGGCCGATTTAAAAATCATGACTGCGTCAATTTTACATTACAGATACCTTTACCCATATTCTGTATATCTATACATCTCTAAGGATCCGTGCACGTTTGCTACTTGTTATATCATATCCATGTAAAATAAAATTTGTTTGTATCTTAAGGAAATAAAGAGCTACAAAATCATGTATAGTATAAGCATTTAATACTTTATCTCCAATTTAGTAGATCTCTTTCATCTTTCATAGCTTTGTTATTTACATATTATCCTGATGTTAGATTTATACTAATTAATAACCGTATAACATTTAATAATGTACAGTGGTATAAAAAATCTCATTGGATGAAAATCTACATAATACGCCCTACCTCCTCTTTCCAACTTTTATATATATACATGCATAAGTATATTTTACTTTGTATGTAAGTATACTTAGTACATGTATAAAATTTATAAGCTCACCACACACACCACATGAACATCATCATATCTCGAGGTATGTCAGCACAGTGTAAGTCAGTACATACTTGTAAAACAAGTACACAATTCTAAGCTCTACATTGAATAATCATATAGAAACATTTAAATAAAGCAACTTTTTTCCACTGATTGCTCTTCTCTCTACTTGTCTAATATACAATGTACACTGAACACTGAACGAACAGAAAATTGGCAGGTATGTATTTGTTTAATACTCGGCCATGTTTATAAATATATACGCGTAGTACGTATAGCATGCAAGGATTTTTACAAAAATAAATTCGTGTATTCTTTTCTCAGTTGGTATATTATTTTGTATATATGATATATATATATATTGTATTTAGTTTACGCATACTCATATCTCATATTATATGAGACATTGACATTATAAAATTACATTTTCGTTGTATTCATTCAAAGATCATTCTAACAAGTATCATTCAAATACATTAGTAATGAATTGTTTTAAAATTTTTTACTAATAGCACAATATATTAAATTTCTATAATAATAATATATATTAACTTTCGGATACTCCCATAAAAATGTTTTTGTCTATACAACGACAAAAAATCAAAATTGTAATGAATCATAATATAGTACTGAGAATTTGTCAGGAAAAAATACGTGAATATAAATACGCTGGATTAAGTTATTGCATGTTCAACCTATTACATGACAAATACACCGTTATATTATTATTTCACCATATTGGTTCATTTATTGGGAAAATTCCCTTCACCGTTTATCCCCAAGTCGTAAAAAAAACATACAGAAACAGAAATTCTACATTGTAGACAAGACAAATCGATAAACCGTATTTCAAAATATCATTATGGAAGGAAATAATATAATGAACGCATTATATGCACACTATATAATATGTTTTATATGTTTTTCTTATCATCTAGCTTCTACTTTGCTTTCTGTATAATATATAAAGATGAATAATTACTCTTTGCCTCTCCCTTTCTTTCTTTATTTCTTTGATAAAATGTCAACTGTCGTCTTTTTTTATGTACATGTACATTGTACATTCATGTATATATTTATCTACTCTATAAAACATTAGGCTTACATGACTGAATATCTATATACACACAAAATGGAAATGGTCAGAGGGAAATAAAAGTAAAACATATTAAAATTTTAAATGTAGAATATTATGTGGAATTGATATGTGTGAATTTCTTATTCTTCCTTTTTGTGCTCATACGTGCTACTACTATATAATACGTGTGACATATATAAAGTACAAGTGGTTATTAGAATATACTACCTTTTACAAAATATGCGAGTTTTGAGGAGGAAAGTCAATAAACACGTAATGAGGTCAAACATCAAATGCTGAGTTGAGCACCATGATGATGATGATGATGTTGGGGGAAATGTATTATAATATATTGTTTCGACTTTAAATCGGGGTCACTTGTATATATTAAATACATACAGATACTTTTGTATACTATAGTAATTGTAAACAAATTCAGATGCTCAATTCAATTTAACATGAACAGTTTTCATAAAATATTAATGTTGATATTATATAGTTTAACTCTCTAATCTGTCATCCGCTAGTTAATTAAATTAAATATGGGGCCGTACTTTTCTATTTTCTATATCCTATACACATACATATGTCATACATATATGTAGATTTATATGTATTACACATTTTGTTTTTAACCTTTAGTCGCATTAAAGGTTTTTTCTCATTCGCTTTTCTGGTTTTGCATATCTAAAAAATATGCTCGGTTTTATCATTAGTTTTTCTAGCTATAATACCTTTCTAAGAAATGAGTCACTCAAATACTCTGGAAATCATATGGTGATTCATATTTCATCATAAAAATATAGTTTCTCAACAAAAAAATAATTAAAATAATCCCTATATATTTTTCTATAATGTAGAAAACTAGAAAATCCATCAGTATACATCATCATCAAATATTGTAGATTATTATTATTAAAATAATTACAATTTACAATATATAAATGCTAATGATATACGTTGTATTGAAAAGTTTTATTTCAAGGTAGTATGTATAGTAGTAGAGAATACAAAAAAGCATATGAAATAATATATAAATATTTATTTGAGAGAAAAATTCACAGAAACAAAAATTTATTGTAGAGAGGTTACATTTTCTATAGATTTTTTCTTTCCTCTGTGGAAGTAGTAGTGAATGAAAGGGAATCATTTATTTGACTTTGATAAATTATCTGCTTTGATGATTATAAAAGTTTATTCAGTTTGCTTATCCTCACAGTCTCTCCAGTACTTTTTACATGCACTTATTTTGATGTGTATATATATATATGCATGAACAACATTCTCTGGTTTTAACAGAATATTTTAAATTCGGTACTTTATACCATTAGCAGATAAAAAGTAATGTAAGCAAATAGTGTTTCATGTTATTAAATAAGAATATTATTATTATTATCACTACTACAATTTAGATCACACTCTGTCTCTAACAAACTAATACACAGAAAACACTGTCAGTTTTTTTATACTACAGAAAAAAACAACATGTAGATAATAAAGTATAACAGAAGCAGCTGGTACATACTATACATGCTTTTATTTTATGCGATCTGTATTATACATATATATCCATCCATAAATGTGCATAATACATAACGCAAACATTATATTATTATGTACATGATAACACATAGTGTAGAAACACGTCATAGTATTGTAACTAGTATAATAAACAGTGTACACTGTTATAGTTTTAAAATTTAATTAGAGGCTGTAATAAGTTCAGTGTGTATGGCATGTATATTGTATGTAATATATAATACTGGCGATAGAGGATAAACTCCATTAAAACTTTTCTCTTTTTTCAATTCTCTTCACATATATTATTATACGTATTCAAATAGATACTTTAATATATGACAATGAAATCATTAAAATACGATTGAATAATAATAATTTAATAATAATAATGAGCGTCTGTACAAAATACAAAACAACCACAAAAGGATCATGTTCAAAAAATCTGTCAAAAAAATGATGAAACGTATAAATTTTACGCATCTATCCGCATGTGTATATATACATTAAAAATACTAAACCTGACATACAGCAAGCACATTTACAATATGTACATCTAAATTGTGGCAAGATTAGTTTAAGAATTTTTACATGTGTACACTGAACTGCAAAACGAATACTTTATGAATATTATATTATTTTACATTGTGGAAATATTATGCTAAACACAATGTACTATATTATTTCACAATAATGATGAGATGAGATGATAAGAACTCACAGCTACTACTACTTGATATATACGATTCTATATTATTCTATATATATTCCAAATTATGAGCACTGCATATATACACAGTGCATATGTGCTGACATTGAAGACGGAAAAAATTGAAACGACGAAGTTGAAACATGATACTGATTTCATTTTAATTTATTATGCATAATATAATATATTATGGAATATTATTTTTTCTTTTTATATGTAAGCGTTTATTTTAACATGGTTCTTTTTTACCTACAATCTTCAATAACAATAATAATAATAATTCCTTTTCTATGTAAAAGAAATGTGATAGTATAACATGAACCAAGCGTGTATGGTACTCCCGTTTTCTATTTTGATATGATTTACTATATGTGCTTCTATCTTTAAAAGTATTTTGCTTACCTGGAAAAACTACTATTCTACTCTTAAACTGCGACTTAAGGATTATGTATAATATTGTATATCTAATATCTGAAGATATTATGAGTATGAACACAAGAAAAGTTGCTTTGCATTACTACCAATAATAATAATGATAATGTGATACACGAAGAAGCATTCATGTACATTTAAGCATGTATAATATAATGTATATCTACTCGTATACATATATTATACATATATTAAGAGTATTCTTGATACAGGTGACTTTATACCACGTTATTATACACTACAACAAAAAGGCCGTGAGCGATTATTATTACAATGTTGGTACACACAATCACTATCTAAATTGTCAGGTAGAATGAAGAGATAGATGTTCAAAGACGAAAGAAAAGTATAATAATGTTATAGGAAATTGTTATACATCATATTATGTATATATATACTTATGCATGATATCATCATCATATCCTACGATGATTTTTTTTATCTATTCAATAATTCTTTTAATATCTCACATACAAAAAGAATGTTAAATATTATGATTGTGATACATTTTATATCAGTGCATTGTATTGATACGTATTAGGTATTATCTTTTACACTTTTATTAACATCACATTATATAATATTATATAGTCGAGCTTGTAATACATTACACATATACCACTATATTGAAATTTTTTATAGACATGCCAATATAATGAGGAAAACAAGAATGTAAAACATAGAGCTATTTAATTCCTTTTTTTTTGAAAGATTTAGTGAAACTATCACCAACACCATTGGATATTTATTAGTGGAAAAAATCAAATGTTGCCATATTTGAAACTTCAAGTGCCACGACATAAATTATGTACATGTGAACAACATCAGTTCAAAACTTAACAATGAAGAGGAAAAAAAGCAACTAGATACTGGGTATAAAATATTATAAAGAATAGCATAATAGTGTTTGTATTATAAAGTGATTTGGGCCTCTAATATGTGTAGTTCTAATAATATTAGAATAAGAGTCACTTCAAAAATGAAACGTGTACACGTAATATAACTTGCATGAATTATTTAGTAATAATACGAGCTAATAGGAAAAGAAACAAAAAAAACACAATTCATGACATGTCAAATGATGAGTATAATGGCTAAACTGTTATAATATTACATAATGCTGTTATAGTCAATTCGGTAAGTTAAATTTTCTTCATTAAACCACACACAGAAACAGACTCTCTCTCTCTCTCTTTGTATAATAAAACATGTACGTATAGAGTATATTAAATTGATATTACTTATTACATGTGCATAATGAAAATGTGTGAGTGTTTGTAGAAATATGCATGGATAATATAGAAGGGGGAAAAGGCAGATGTTCGATAGCATTTTCATGCCTTCGTTCAATTAAAAAAATAGACTGGCATATAATATTTTATAATGTATAATATGCTACATGAAGGTATGTCTATAGGTAGTAGATATAAGTCATACCTATAGCTGTATACATATGAACTGGCATTGCGTGAATCATCCAAAAAAATGAGCAAAATAGCGAGGGTATTTGTGTAGTATCAACTGAAAACCAACCATGTTTTTGTTTTATGCTATTATTTTTTAAGAGTTTATCATTTATTTGATAATTGTAATGTGATATTTCAGTACGAAAAATAATGCTTTGATTTTTATATACATCGTAATGTATTTTTTAAATAAAATAATATTATTATTATTCTTTACTGATGGTAAATATCTTGTACATAATTCTATTTTCAACTGTGCATGAACATTTGATGACAATATTCACAGTATTTAGTACAAAATCAATAAAATCATAAAAACAAATTACCGTTCTTCGTTGTTACAAAACGGTAATATAATAATAATAATGGTAATGGCGGTGATAAAAACTGAAAAAATATTATATTGTTTGCCATTTCAAATGTTACTAAATAATAATATTTTGAATTTATCATATTTATCATACTTCGATGTACATAAATGTAAAACCAAGAAAATAATTTCTACTTTTGATTTTGGATCGTGTGTTTTGCATATGTACCTAATTTTTCATTAAAAACCAAATAATTATTAGTGACTATGCAAAATGTCTGTCCATCATTAGAAACAGGAAGTTTGAGAACATTCGACTGTCCTGTGTTTCATTGTCCTGATTATAATACATTTCTATATACATAAAAACTAGAATATATTTACCATGAGTCATGAGGTTATTTGGTTCGGAATCATTAGCTAATTAACGTGTATCCGAATAACCGATTTCTCTGAAAAAACTACTGCATGTATATATGCATGTGAGTTCTTTTTAATGCGATTACTGATTACCGGATATTTTGTATTATACGATCGATGCAAGATCCCATACACATAATAAATTCTAGCTCAATACAATAAAATGATGCATGTTCTATCTTCTATAATATTATCTTACAACATAGGATTGATCCGATTTATGACTAAACTATTGTTCTGCATTACACCATTTATTTTTTTAAATGAAAACAAAATTCAAGTTCCTTTACCTGTAAATCTTTATTCGACCCCATGGGGAAGCTGTTAGAATAATAATTTGCTCAGGTTCGATGGAAAAATTTATGATTTGCGATGCGATTTGGGTCGTTTGTGAAGTATATCAAAAGAACAAGATGTGCAAAAATCACATGCACATCCTTTGATTTGCTGATTTCATACTTTTGATGCTTTTGATACTTGTAGCTAGTTTTTGTAGTATGATGACCGGAGCTTGTAAGTTGTAAGTATTTTTCATCAGAAATTATTATTTGTTTATCCTCTTTGGTCTTGATTCTTAAATCTTGAAATTTGAATCACACTGAAGCACAAATATAATTAATAATTGTTTATAATAGTTAGTGATTACACTTGTAACTTGTAAAAGTATTTTGTATTTTTGTTTGTTTGGTTTTGTTTACACGTTTGAAAATTGTCTGAAGGATGATACACAAAATACACAATCAAAAAGGAATTTACGTGTTTAGAAAAATGTTTTTTTAATTTTATTATTTTTGACTTCTAACATCAATATAACAGGAACATTTAACATTCCGTATTCCGTATAATGCATATGTATGTAAACATTAGGCATATCCATATACATGTGCTATATTCATATATGCACATATGTATAATAGTATCAACAGTCAACAGGAATAACTGATGACAGCTACTACTTTTACTTAAAGTTTCAACTAACTATATCAAATATGCTGTATCAATTATTATTTTTTTGATTTCACACACACACTGATTTAAAATAAAATCCTGAACGTATCGATGTATCCCATTTGGGGTTTTTTTTTCAAGTTTTTTTTCTATCGGTGAATAACAAAAACACTCAACTTTTCACAATGATGCTGAATGCTGATGATGACGGCAGTAAATATTCCAATTTCACGGAAGAATAATTAACAAAAAACAATTGTTCATAATACGATTGCTTTTTTAAAAGGTGAAGTGGTTAAATACACTTTTAACTTTTAAAAGTAATCAGTAATCCTCATGAATAAAATATAAAATGACAGAAATTTCTTGTTGTAAATAATTCTCTACACTCACAAATGTACATCTACCTCGCTTGAAGCTTGAACAAGAACTGAGAATTTTGGCTACTCACAAGCAACGTATTATACAGACTCTGTATTATAGAGAGTACGCGCTTATACTTACATACCGTGCATACATGTATGCTTCAAGCGATTGGACTAAACTACACAATGTTTAGTGTTTACTTCTCTTTTGATAATAGACATACTAATTAATAAGGGAGAAAAGTATGTACAATTATTATTATACAGCATATATATATACTCTGATTTTCATAAATTGGACATTATATAAGGAAATATTGATAAACACGGCTCCCTCTCTCTCTTTTTCTCATAATATACATCCTAAATCCATTATACTACAGTAATTTTTCCAAGTAAATTCTACAGAAATAGTTTTTTATAACAAGTGTACTTATGTATTACGATTAAATATTATTGTCCTCATGAAATATTTAAATCTTCTTCGTATTTGTACTCACTTACTGTTTACTGTTGATAATTGATACACTACTTGTAAGTGTGTTTTATGAATTTAGCATTTATGTAGTACATGACATGTTTGAGACAAATAAAAAATATGATGCAGAACCATCATTAATGATTTTAATTGGTAAACGATGGTTAGTTATTACAAAATATTCTTTACATGTGTGTAAATCGTATGTACATTTAGAGAGAAGATAACTCATATAAAACCATATTTATAGATCATCATGAGTATATACTCTGCATATTTAATACAATTAATAAATGACGTTATTAAATGGGTTACGTATTGACTTGACTGTGTGTGTCTGTTGTGTTTTTAGGGATATAAGTACTTGCACTATTCAATGTATAATATTCACTGTGTACAGTGTACACATATTATTTCTTTTGGACTTTTTATTCTATATTCAAATAATATCAAATACTCTTACATGTGTAATTTATAATATCTGCTTACTAACATGATACACTCTCTAGTCTCAAAGTCTCAAGTCACAAAAAAGTTGATTGACGAGGATACAAAATACAATATATATATATACATAGTGGATACATAGATAGATACATAGACATTAGATTTTATTTACACTAAGTACAATGTTGCATTTTTTCTCTTCATCGTCGATTAACAAAATGTATATCTATTTAGTGTAGGTACAATTCATAACACACACATACTAATACATAATACACGACCAAGAAATAACAACAGAACCATCATCACACAATATGGGAATCATATTGTACTTCCCTTCTAACATTACATATATAGTACATACATATTAATTTACCATATAGACAAAGTGCATGCATATTATTATTCTATCTTACGTATGTTAATTTGAAAACATTATATACCTGTTTAAATTATTTACCCCCCTAATGTTCAATTTTAGAAGTATTACAGATTATTGTTTTAGAACTTTTTACATATATGCATGTCATTTATTGGCTAATGCTTTTATTGATTTAATTTAATTTTATTCTTGTTTCTTATTTCTTATAATTTATAATATAAATATTTTAGTGACATCACATTGTGATTTTACATCTAGGCAAACAATCTATAGATTATAGATTCTTTTAATGTGTATATATGGACAAATGTATTCTTTTATTTGTATGTGTGTAAATATAAATAAAAATGACATGCAGAGTATTATCATGCTGTATTTTACTTGAAAGGGCGTGTGTACATTTTATTATTGTATTTTTATATCCTTCAATTTTGTTTATTTTCCTTTTCTTGAGACAAAAAACAAAAGGAGTTGTGAGTTGTTGAAACAATAATGTAATAATAATTAAAGCCAACAATAAAACGAAAGGAGCTTGTCTATTTAAAATTTATCATTATAATATATTTATACATGATACGTGCTACAAAAGCTCTGTACATTTTTTTAATGGCATTCCGTATTATTCTATTGATACTTCTTTAGGTTTTAGACGCTGGCTTCATATATTATATTGTATAGGTCGTTATATATCAGTCACTGATAATATGGAAATATCCATAATAATATATTATTATTATACAATAGTATAAAATGATAGGAATAGGAATATTAACTGTGGTGATTTTATACCAGATATTTTAAAACACATTTATCCAAAATCTTAATAATATTTCAAGTAATACACAGTGTTGTCAATAGTAATCGGTGCTTTATCTGAAACTACATACCTAGTAGGTGGTATTTGAGACATATTTATAATATGTAATATGTCGAGCACACAAGACAAAAAACGTTTGTCATTCCATGATGAAACTGTGCACCATTTCGTATATAGAGGGAAATTTATAGAAATTATTGATAAATTTTGTAACTTTTGTACTAATACTAATGCATATGTATATTATGAATGTATTGATATTGTGGATGTTCATTGGATGTTATACAATGGGAAATGGAAATGACAAAAACAAGACATGAGTTCACAAATGTGCTTTTACTATCTGTATAATATCTAATGTATAATATTATTATTATACTTATTTGTGTTTTATGTTAGGTAGAAATCACACAAGAAGTAGAAGAAAAGAAGAAGACAAGCAGTTCATGGCCATTCATTTAAGTCTCTATCGATATAGAATGTTGGTGTAATGTTGTGTATAATAATAAGTATGCATGATGTAAAACTTAGTTTGTACAAAAGGTGTACGTACGTACGTACGATGTATTTACAATGGTATTATTTTATGGACAGTGGATAGGTTATGGGTTATGGTGTTGAAAATATATGTAGAATATGCTTGAGTGCTTTTGCCTGCTCATACAATTTTGTTTTATACAATTGCCTACACCAATTTATTTATTTATTTATCCATCTATCCATTTCTACAAACTACAAAAGTATTTATTTGTAATATTTACATACTCAATGCTTAATATACACCAAAACAAATCAACTCATATTATTATCTATTACCTATCACTAAAAATAAGTATGAAAACTGCTCCTTTTACTTAAACATAATGCTATATATACATCTATACCTTTATGTATGTAACTCGTGAATTTGGAAATTTATTCAAAATAATTTTTCTCATTCATTCACATCCTCTCTCTTAAAACTCTTAACAGAAACAAAAACAAAAATCAGTCAACCTCTTGACGGAAATCGTAAAAATACAAGTTATATAAAATATTTGTTGTTTACAATATCAATACAAAACGTGAAATTTTATTCATAATTTGCCATTCTGTTTAATTTTTCCTCAAAGTATTTGTATAAAATTTTCTCATCTTTCCTTACTTTTTATACAATTTTTGTGCTAAATATCAAATATCAAATTTCAAATATAGGTATACCTATACATACAGTTAAAAGATAAAACAACGTTTTTTACATTTCGTCGAATAATGGTAAGTGAAAATTTAACCAATCAGTACATTATAAACTGGCATGACACTTTTGCATCTTCATTTCAAAGTAAAAAGTGTAGAATTATAAAAACTTGTTGAGAATCAAAGCTAAAAGTCAAAATGGTGGTCAAATTCTTCTTGGTACAAATTGAGATCATATCGGAACGGCATTAGAATGTAATAGTTAAAACTGTCTAGAAATGTATGCATGCATAATAAATAATATTGTAATGTATTTGTACATGTTAAATAAATAGAGTGAGTGTGATCATGAGAATAAAATAATACAATAATATAATAGGACAAACGCGTTTCAAAGTGCATACATTATTACATTATGCAAGTTTTAATGTTTTGTGTATTTGGAGATAAACTTTTGTACTTATAAGGACGGAAAAGAAGTATAATATAAAATATAATGAAATAAAACATGATGAGAAGAAAGAAACACATCAGTACACAAAACACAAACCAAGTGAACGAAGATTTAAGGAATGGCAAATCACAATCACTCTCTCTCTCTCTCTCTCTCTGACTGTGTATCTAGTATCTGTATTTTCAAGTCTTCTTCTTCCCTCGATCCTGTACAAGTTCACAGTTTTTCCTATAATATTATGCGTGTTATACGTTTAAACGTGGAGACAACCCCATGTGAATCTTCATGTATACATGTATTTTTAGGTGCATTAATGAAAACATATATGATGTACAATATTTACACACATACACGAAACATATATATACATATAATGTAGTTTGCTTCTTCATTTGTATATGTAATGTAAATCCTAAATAAGAGGGACCAGAGACAGGACAAGAGAAAGAGGTGGTCGAAGAAATATTGAGTATTGCCTTCATGTACTTAAATACACATGTAAGTATGTCTCTATATCTATAATATGTGTAATGTCACACCAATACATTACATGCAGGACAAGCGGAATACAGTCTGTATCAAAAATGTTTTAGTTGCTCTTCCTTTACATTTTTCACTATCCCATTTTCCTGTGAATCCTTTAGATTAGTATAATTTAACAAGTACTTTATTCCAGTTTTTAAACCCCTTGGTTTTGTCTGTCAATTTGTTTAAATGCACAAATTATAAAGAAATCTTAAAACTGTTTCACTACATTGAGCACGTACTGTAGCTATGTTTTGTTTGAAATCCATTTATCGTCTATATAATGCAATATGTGTAGTCTTCTCTCGACTCTCTACTTTTGCTGATGCTGAATTTTCCACATTTACGAGTATCTGTATTCTACATTCTCTATTGTAGGTACATGTGTTTAGAAAGAGACTAATGGTTTTGATGGTCTATATCTGTCCATGCAAGTGCTTATATTAGTATAATATTATAGGTATATAATGCATAAATGTTTTTGCCTATGGTACACAATAGACCGTATACATTATACGTACACTTTCGGCAATAGGAAAAGAAAACACAGAAGAAGAACAAGAGGAACACACAACATTGAGACGCAGAGAGAGCTTTGAGATTTTTTAGCTAAAGACCAAAAAACTTTGGAAAAAACTTTTTGTAACTAATAAGCATGACGTGCAAGTTGTTTCCATCTATTATCCACAAGAAAGGTTGAATGAGAATCATTATTATTACCACTGCTGCTACACTATTTGGTTTTTGCAAAACACAACATACTGTATTTATCAACATATAGTAGAGCGATAAAAAGTTCAAATATAAGTAATATAACACGTACAAAGTACAAACTACAAAGGACAATGAGCATGAGTGCATGAGTTCAAAGTGGATACAAAATACAAAATATTATAGTTGGCAGTTTTGGGAAGCTGCAAGTTTGACTATTGTCTACTTATTACTTACTGCGGATTACAGATGTCAACCGGTGCAAAAAAAGAAGCCGTTTTTGTTCAATACCACTCTTTTTAATGCATGTAAAACGTTAAAGTCTCACGTATCATAGAAATACTATAGAAAAACCAAAAACGTAAAAAATATGGCTTCTATTTCTGTTTCTTCATCTTTATTGTCATGTACACTGTACATTGTACATGTTGAAAATTAAATTAATTTCTTTTCATGTATTTTAAATTTTAATTAACATTTTTAAATTTTCGATAGAAATTAATTACTGGAATAAGTACATTATTAATTAGGAACATTTAACAGCATACGACATACACATGCATTAACAATTATGCATGATATATGTAGCATATTTAATCTCTTGTCTTTCGTTTCTCATATCTGTATTTATTGGTTAAAAGGAATACGTCAGCATAAAAACTGCAAAATAAAGTACAAAGTACATCTAGATACATGAGCATAGGAAAATTTGTTTTTTACATAGATCTACATATATTTATGTGTCTAGTGTCTAGTTTCTAGTGTCTAGTTTCTAGTGTCTACGCCATGTTTAATATTGAGAAGGAAACATTATGGAACAGCTTTAACACAATATTGTCTAATCCTCGTCAATACTCAATGCATCCCAAATATTCTATATTCTAAGCATGAGTTTTACGTTCTATTTTCTATAGATGGACTGTGATGTATTTTTCTGGGTATGCACATGACAGATTTACCTCTGCCATACATTATTATACCTATAAAATTTTATTGCTGTACTGATATCCCCGGATATATATCTCTATATACCTATCTACGTTATAACTTAGACGACAGCCGATTTACATCCATTGTGCGGTGTACATGTACCTATAAATATATGTATTGTATATTGTACATGCAGCAAGTCTTTAGTGTATGAAAATATTTATACAGTCCTTTTTTTATTACATTATTATGGAAAGGAAGAAGTGATATGAATGGAGATTTTGCGAGGTATTTGCTATTTGTAATACGTAATACGTAGACAGATGGGTAGATACTAGGTAGATACTAGATAGATATCTGGAATATATCTGTAGAAACTATAGATTGTGGATTGTGGATCGTATAGATGTATTACATATTTATATTGGCTATATAGACATTTGATTACGTTTGAAACTTCAAAAGCTCTCTTTTCTTTTCTTTCTCGTTTCCTTTTTCTTTTACTTACTAATAAAAATTCGGAGCTTATCGATTATTCTGTCCTTTATCATTCTGCATTCTGCTTACACCATACACCGTAAACATTTCATGTAACCATGTATTTTTCTATAAAATTGGAAAATGAAATCCCCGTGCTTTTTCCTTTTTCTTCTTTTTGTTCATGCGGAGCTGACTGATGGACTCGTCACACATGTTCTCATTTCTCATTTTAGTCAATTATATATTTTTTTCTTTTCCCCTCTCCCCCTTTCCCTTGTCCTTGTACTGATTCTTTTATTGGTGGAATATTAATATCTATTGAAATTTTCATTATATCATTATGTTATTATATCAAATTTAATGTTGAAAATGCTTACTATATGTATCATGGTATTTTCTAAGTTGTAATCCTGGTAATATTAATCTCATTTCACTCTGTGCATTGTACAAAATACAAAATTCATAATTCATTGCACACGCATTTCCATGTTCCATGTTAAAAATAAACGTATGTAATATGTGTGTGTCGTTTTTGAGAACATCGCAACCATTACATTATAAATCAAATTCTTACATAGTACTCTGAGAAAGAAAGAACAAAATTTACACATTTATCAACCACTCTCAAGTCTCAAGTTCCAAGATAAAAGTCATGAGCCGTCGTATGATCTGAAATCTGCCAGTTCAGTTAGATGTAGAAAGTACAAAGACGTAGATTTATTTGTACTGAGTATTGATTGACTTTGGAAATTCTTAAAAAAAATTGAAAGTTGTGGAAGTGAAGTTGGCTCCAAAAATTACAATAATTATCTCACTTTTTCCTTCTGGATCACTCTTGAGGTGAATCGACCATCTTTCCCCGTAGATGGAAAATAGAAATTAGACATGGAAAAGCAGATTGAGTTTGAATTTATTTTTAAAATACTAGTACATCTGTGAAGCCGTCCGATTTAAAGGAAACTTATCTTATTTTCCCCATAACTTTCCACATTCCTCTGTAGAGGTGTACTTGCAAGAAAGTATACAGAGAAGAAGGGCTCGATACTAGATACATGTTACTATATTATTCTGTTGCATTTGTTTGATACCTTTTCCTGAGGCTCCTTATGACACTTACACTTTCACTTCTACTCTTTCTCCTAGTTTCTTGCATGGGTTTGGAGTCTGGAGTCCGAATGAAAAGGCCGTGTTACATGTTATTTACAGTTTACGGTCTACACACTACACACATGAATGAGGAGTGAACATTTTCGTTGGTACTTTGATATCTACAATCTACAGCAAAACGTGATCCTTTAGGTTCAGAATTTTATATTTTTAGTTGCCCCGTGCCATACGTGCAGTACCTTCATCAAATGAAAAGAAAATTTGTCTTTTCATCCATTTTTCATTAAAAGTTTCATTTCAAATGTAAAAATTGTACTGTGGCCACGATCTTAAACGGCAGTGAAAGATTTTGTGTTTTGAGTGAGCGTGGCTTGGTAAATGGTGGATGCATTAAATATTAAATATTCGATATGAAAGGAAGTGAAATAAACATGGAATAACTGCATGTTAAACTAAAATTTAATTTCAAAATAACAAGAGTAATCATCAGCCAAACTCAAGACTCAATACTCAAGACACGAATCTAATTTGAAGCACACTAGATTAGAGATTATACTACAGCATAAATATTTTGTAGCAACCATAATCAATAATAGTGGATTGCACTATCTTGTGAAATGATAAACATGTTCCTATTTAAAGCTTTTTTCTTGGAACTTGGAATGCTAAATACCGAATGACTGTATAAATTTGGCATTCTGTAATTTTGACCTTCTGACACTTGACACGAGTCAGCACTTTAATTTTTTATCTCCTCCTCAAGTCTGATGTATAATGCCTTATATTGGATCTTAATATTTTAGATATTACTAATAACAAGTTTTCTACGTGTACAGAAAAAGCACATGTGTATATTGTATATTACATGCATACAGATATGGAAATTAAAAGCTGTTCCAGCAATAACAAAACTATCAGTTTTCTCTCGTCTTCTTTGCTTTTTAAAAACATGATACATGAAATATAAAATGGATAAAATTATGTACACGCGTATCAAAAATCTATGAATGAGAAATACAACTAAATCCCACTGATATTTATAAGGTTCATGACTGTCATGTTTATTTTCAAATTTAAATTGATAGGTATCTATACTTTGACACAAGAGATCCAGAATTGAATTACAGAATTAAGAATTTGGGTTTGTCGTAGTTTTACACGATGTAGAAACCAACAGTACAAATAGGTATAAAAAATAATACATACACACATAAACTTACCGAAAAACACTTTCTCGAATTTTCATACACTTGATTGTAACTTCACTTTAAAGTCACGTATGAGTTAGTTTATGGGATGAAATTTCTTCTCCTATTATAAATATGCTAAACTGCCTCTGCTTTTAGTTAGCCAACTCATGAACTATGGAAAAACATTGTATAATCTATGATCTGAGCCCCGTTTTTTGTTTCTTTACGTTTTTGACCATATTTATCGGTAAATGAAATTTTACCAAGAAATGAATTGTGAAAATAAGAAACATTTTGCCCTCATGGAATTTCCCCCGTTGGTTTTGTGTAATATGATGTTACATGTCATTTATCATTGAATAAAGTAGCAGTATTCTCATACATGAATATGCAATCTGCTGCGTTACTGCTCAAACTGTTACTGATAAAAGTCTTTAAATACAGAATATTGCACGCGTTTTGATCCGTTGATGACCTTTGGTTTGTTTGTGTAGCCAAGGCCCAAGACTGCTGAATTCATGGAAAAATACACACGGTTTTTGTGATTGTACACTACTCTATTTACAATTTACAGTGTACACTGTACACAGCATGTCAAATCACACCTCAAAGCAGTATGAAAATTTCACGAGGTTTTCTTTTTCTCAATAATATTTCAGCGTATAATTAGAAAATAAGTAAATTGTAGGAAATACCTATTACAATGAAAAACAAACAAATCAATTGTATTACCAAGGACTAGAAATGAAACAGGGTTTGCTTCAAAATTCATCATGTATAAACTTGAGCCTTAAAATTCAAAATTTATAATGCTTCAATTTTCAGAATAATTAGTCAAATGATAACTTATACGTATGCTATTTTGCACTAATAAACTATTTCTCTAGAGCAGACTAGAGAATAGAGAAACTGTCAACTTTATACATTCATGATGTATTGCTACATGGGTTACTACACAATCTGTTTAAAGTTTAAAGTAACATTGTCTATCCTCTATTGTTCAAAAGAATCTTTAAATTTTCTATATAAACTAAAGTGTATCTGTGAACTGAATTTTGTAATTTTGTCTACATGGTGTTATCATACTGTAAATCGTGAATCGATATGGATGTTTTGAAACTTCAAAACAAAAACCACAAGAAAGAAATACTCGGAAGAAAAGGAGAAGGGTATATATCTATATTCTATGTTATACTGTATAACGTATAACATGTACACTATGCACTATACAATGTACATATAGAAGAACCCGAAACAACTCACGTTCAGAGAAAGTTGGATGAAACGTTGTCGGCTTTCCCCTTTCTCTGTTTTTACTCCTGTTCTATGTATATTGAATATTTGATACTGCATGTATCAGCATGACATGGAAGCACAGAATACAGAATACCATTTCTCTTTTCCTATGTTGTTTTATCAAATTGTATAGTTTTATTCTAGTTTTATTATCAATTCCAGAAACAGCACTATCCATTAACCATAATAGATCTATAGAAGATTCAATGCTCAGTATGGATATTTAATTTAAGGTTCAAAGTTGAAAGAGTGTAAGCAATATGTATTCTCATGTGTATGTCGCATGTTATACATCAAACTTCAAAGTCTTCTGCAGGTGTTCAAGTTTCAAGTCTCCCATATTATATGGTCCATGACATAAAAATTATAAAGATGCTGAATATACATCAAACACTACAAAATGCTGGGTTTTATGTCTAATTAAAATGAGACGGGAAGTTTTCAAAAGGCACAGTACTACATCAATGCAATATTAGATGTATAGATTTATGCATTGTACAGTACAATTTGTACTCCAATCGTGACATCTTGAATGCAGTATATCAATTGTCGACTGTAGTTTGTTTCTTGATTCTTAATATTAATCTTTGTAATAATAGCAACAAATAACAGTATGGAGACTCTTATTTATGGGCCATCAATTAAAGTTGAGATGATGATTGAAATTAGGAAAACTTCTTCAGTGTATAATATCCACAATACCAAATGTCAGACGTATAGAAAACGTAGATATCTATATCCGTCTAAATTCTAGAATCTAGACGATAGACACTTGAAGTAAAATCTATAAAACGTTTGAAAGTTCATAGTATGCAGTTTACACTTTACAGTTCATGACATCATCAAAGTCATAAGTCATAAATGGTTGACATTTCTTACGTTGATGTCTTACAGTGTATGTGGATTTGGTATTTTGTATGATATTATGATATTTTGTTGTTTATACTTGAGAAACTTGTTGGTCGTAAACACTGAGTGACTCATTGATTAGGATATACATACGGACAATCTCCATGTTCCATACTTCACCATTCATTTTGATTAGTCATTTATTCTTCTACATTCTACAGTAATTGGAAAAACTGGAAACTCCTTCTTACATATGACACACACTTAATTGATTTTGTAACACCAAACTTTCACCAAAGCATTCAAAACGTATTTATGATGTGTGAATATTAGACACACACTTTTCCAGAATGTCAAATGTTAAAGAAGATGCGTTATAAAAATTGTTTTAAAAGTTGAAAGGTTACGACATGGTGCACATTTTACTCCCAAAATTCATTAAACAATCTGTGTTGACAATCTCAAATCTTAAGCTGTGGAATAAAATGACGGAGAAAGTCGTGAGAATCAAATGAAAAAAACTGAAAAAAATGCTTGCCACAGGTTTTTTTGCACTTGTTGATTTGTGAACAAAGCAAAGCATAAACGCGGAGCGAGAGAGCTCCTTGTTGGAATTTGATTTTTATGCATACTCTTCACATATCAGCACATCAAAATGATAATAATTTCACATTTATAGTTATCTATAGCATAATAGAAAATACATTTAAATAGGAATTTTGGATACCTCAGCGAATATAAATATCTGTCGTCGTCAGTGTTTTCGCATGGAATGTTAATACAGCCATTTGGACGACACCTCTCTTTGAACCATATTTTTATACCACGGACCACGGAATACGGAATGACTAACAACGGTTTAATACTAATTTTTACACTAAAACATTAACTGCAACATTAGTTAGACATTTGTATCTCTATTATCTATTTAATTCTTTTCCTATTTATATATCTATCTCCATTTTGTCTTGATCCATCTGGTAAAATCCGAACTAGAGAGTTCATGTGTATAGATTGTAGATACAAGCAGTTGATGTGTTGTGTAGTTAAAAAACGAAATTATCATACTCAGTACTCAATACTCACGCCTTTTTTATTGCTCAGAGATTACATATTTTGATAACTCTGTTGTCTGTTTTTTGTTTTTTTTTGTGATTGAAGTGACGACTTGACGAGTGATGAGTGAGACTAGACAATAGAATAGGGAAGCGTTATAGTAATAATATTATATCATTTAATCATATTTTTTGACATGTATCATGTATCGAAAAGTCCATTTTAAGTACATGTTTTATTGTCATTGAACGTGAGGCACGTTCTTGAACGTGTAGAGTGTAGAGTAAAATAGTGTATTAATTATTATTATCATTGATAGAAGTAGTGTGCTTTGTTCCATTTCATTGCAAGGAAAATATGCTTCCATAGAATTTTATTTGTTGGATAAAAAAAGTCTCACATTTAACAGTGAATAATATACATACATAACTGTAGTTTGTACAAAACATAAAATAAGTAATAATTCAACAGTTTGTACTTAAATTGTAAAATATAATAACATAGTTGTGTATTTTGTGTTAATCGGTTTTTGATTGAGCATAAATACACCATACAGTGTATTATTTTTCTGTCTCATTGTTCTATTATATATTATTATCTATCTATATGTATATTACTTTAGGATCATAGCAGGGAGAAAATGTTAATAACAGTTGTCGTCGAGAGTACATTTTTCGGTTCAACTTCTGGGGGATTTACACAGATTGTCGTTGACGACAATCAACCAGTACAACAAATCATCCAAAGATTTTGTGAAATCAAAGTAGGTATTCCAGTTTTGTTACATGCTCAAAATTCAAACCAATAATAATAATAAGTATTATTATTGTTATTATTCTTTATTCTTACTGCTTTTGCTTTCTACTTCCAGTTGTCTTGGGTATCTTATAAATGTAATATTATGTCTGTACAGTAGAGCCCTAAAGTATTTTGCAGTGGAAAAATGCATTATCAAATTTAGTTGATAGTTGATGGTGCAGTTAATACTTTTAGAAAACTGTTATTTTAATTTCTGCGAGCACTCCATTTTCCATTCCATTCTAATAATTATTTTCTTTATTGTATTGTTCGTAGTATCGTATAGTTAGCATTTAGTATGAAGTTCTTTGGTTTATTGCTCGTGTATTTTTGTGTCTAAATGATGCATGTACATTTTGTACCTGCACATTTTTCTATTGTTTTATTACAAATCACAAATCAAGTGTATAAATGAACATTATAATAAAAAGTATTATTATAAAATATTATCATATACACGGACAAAATCAAAATGTGTAGTATAAAAAAAATCAAACACCTGTAACTTTTTTGTACAGTGTGTAGTGTGTAGACAATTTGATCAATTCAATTATTTACTATGTATTATAGTAGAGCACTTTTGCGTGTACGAAACGAAGTAAGCGTACCATCATATTGTAGACACCACTATATTTATTAAGTTTTTTTTTCTTAGTATTGTTGTGATAGAGCGTTTGTAATAACAATAATATTATTTATTTTTGATATTCATTTTCTTCTTTTTACTTTCAGGGATGCACAGTTGACCCCAATTATGCAATTATCAATGATGCCAGTGTGAGTTTTGATAACTCAAAGAAAATATGTGAATATCAAGTTCAGGAAAACGACCATCTACGACTTGGTCGAAAGAGTAAGTTTTTATTTTAGTTTCTGTTTCGTTTCAAAAATCCTATAAACTACATAATAATATAATCGATAAGTACATTTCACTATGCGTATTATAGGATTATGATTATATTTTATAGAAATTCCTTTATATCTTTATTCATTCATTACTATGAGGAAAAAATTATTAAAATCTATTAACTCTATATATCCTATACATATGTGCATAGGTATAATATAATATAGCTTTTAAGCTACATTCTTTTTTTATCCTAGGTTTTCCGCTACAATGTCTCTAATAATAAATAATAATAACTATCATTACTTTTTTATTATTTTTTTACAGATCAAGAAATCAACATGTTTCAATTTGTGAAATGGTCTAGGATTTCAATTTTTGGGATTGCTGTGGCTCTTTTAGGTTTAATCGCAACATCTTTGATATTCGTCTTTTTCCGACAAGTGCCCTATCAGGTACAGTAATTTTCTCATTTCTCTCCCCTATCAATTATTTTTCTTACAGTGTCATACATACAAAGATTTTGTTTGTAATACTCAAACATGAGTGAAGTGTGTACAGTGTAAATTGTAAAGAGTTCAAAACTAAGGGCACGCTGAAAATGAATCACTTTATCAAAAAAAAAAACAGACAAGTTTAATTCTGGGTTTTTTATTTCGTTTTAAATGTCCTTTCTGAGATTACATCGTTATCTTAAAAACACTTGGTTCTATATAGCTTGCTGTTACTTAATTTAGTAATATCATAGTGTATATTTAAACGTATAATATAATAATATTACATTGTAATGTATTGGCATAAATAATTCTTAAATACACCCTCTTTTTACTTTTTAATAACATAACAGTTTAGGCTTCAATACTATCACTATTCTGTATTCTTCGTTGTGTAAAAGTCAATTTCTTTAAACAAAAAAGCAGCAAATGTTACATTGTTTCATTTTAGATTTTTTAAGTTTTAAGCTCATATGTTATATGTTATATCATACGACATAAGATTATGCCTTTAAAAAAGAATGATAATTATCATATAATTATGTCTTCTTATGAAAACCACCAAACTCTTGGTGAAAAGATTGACAATAAAGCTGCAAAATCAAAAATCAAAAAATTATAGTATGTACATATTATGCATATATTATATATATATTATATATAATACATAGTAGATCCTTATAAAATGAGATGTAATACAAAATACGAAATTCTGTTGTATATTAATATCAACAATGTACAAAATTTTGGGGAACTCAACTTGAAATAGACTGACGTGTTACATATGTACATACATACATGTAGTATATAGTATATAGTACATTATTAGCAAATGAGCCACTATTAGTCTTATGTAATTATTAGTATTCAATAATAATTACTGTAATAAATTTTATAATTTATTTTAGTTATTTGTAGTTATAATAGTAAGTAATAAGTAATCATATTTGGGGTTTTCATACTACATTCTTGTAGTATTTTGTATCGAGCTTCATTTTCTGTAGTTGAAGCTCTATCCATGGCACGAATTTTGGGACATTTACATACACACCTGGAACTCCATTTTCTCCACATCTGAAATAGTTTTTCATTATTAAAAGTTATAAGTATAAAGTATATTACATAGGTATAAAATGTAAACTGTATGAGAAGCAATCATGACTGTATTCATTAAAGATCTCTTACCCAATTCCCCAAGCCACAATTCCAAATTGAACGTAGTATTTTGAGTTTGGTAGTTGACACACCAATGGACTACCTCCATCTCCTCGACATGTATCTGAATAAAAAAAACATTGGTCACAGAGCTAATTTAAAATTACGTTCTACATAAAAGACAGAAATTTCAAGGAATTATTCGGGTTTTTTTCTCGTAGACTAACCTTTTCCATGTTCCCCTCCCGCACAAACAAATGAAGTGTCAAGCTTAAAATAAGGTCCTAATCTTGTTTTTCTCAAAGATGCTTCACAAGTATCGCGAGGTACAACAGGAAGATCCAATCGTTTTAGGATTACTTGATATTTTCCTTCTTTCTCTGTATAAATTTAAAATAATTATTTATGAGACGTAATTTTACTACTTGGAATTTCATTAATTTGTCATGTTATTGTCAAGTTAATATGTTGCACTGTGTATCGTATAATATATGGATTATGGATAGCTTGTAGATTATACCAAATGAATCCTTTCCCCATCCAGATGCTACACATCTCTGGCCATCAAAATTAATATTTGGTGGAGGTAGGCAAATAGTATCCACATTAGGAGCAAATTTGACTTCTTCGTCCAAAAATATCAAGGCAATGTCATTGTATAAAGCTCCCATGTAATATTCTTCATGGACTACAATCTAAATTGCAACAACCCCATTGATAATTAGAGAAAGAAAGAAAGAGAGAGAGAGAATTGTTAATGGTGAATAGAATCGATGAAAATTTATGGAGCTCATAATATTTTCAGTAAAAGTATTCATTAAAACTCTGTAACATAATATTATAATATTGTCTACTTACTTTTTGGACAAATCTATCTTGGTGTTGATATAATTCATCAAGTGTTTGAGTATCCCATTCTCCGAGTCGAACTTTGAGTTCAGATGGAGGTTTCCTGTTTATCGAGAACAAAAGAAAAAGGGTATTTTTTAGTTTCATTCATATTGATTTGAAAAAATCATGTTTTTAAGTGACAGTGACTTGACATGTATAATACATATGTATTGGAAAATTGAAAATGAATGTAAACCTGGACTTACCCAAAGACACAATGTGCTGCCGTCATAACAACTTTGGGGTGAATTAAGGATCCTCCACAAACAAAGATATTTAGTGGTGGTTTATCCGGTTGTTGTTCTTGTCGTACAATAGCAGCCATCCACCTTTTTTTGTTTAAAAAAAAAAAGAATTCAAAACACAAAAAGACACAATTTAGTGGGGATTTACGTTGAACTCTTTTTTTAGAATATTATATTACTTTCCCATGTTTGAAAAGCATGTAGTATCATGTACTTATACAATTATAAACTCACGGGAATTCCCCAAATTGTGCTTCACCGTCAGTTGCTCCTGTAATTCTAAATCCAACTCCACCAGTATTTCTATATAAATTAAATTTATAAATGTAAAATGTGACACGTCTTTTTCTGATGGTTTGTTTTACTCAAACTCGTAGTTTTTTTTAATTTAAAAAAAAATGACACGTATTTAGACTTGCCTTTGTCCGCACACACTATGATCAACTGATGGTGCAGGAATTATTATTTCCGGTTTAGTTTCTTTCTTTTTCGTCTGTATTAAATGTATAGAAAAACACACAACATAAAATTGATGTTCAAAGTTCATTCATCTTGTATATAACTAATAAAACTACTCATGACTGGTAACAAAATTCAATCTACTTATATAAAGTAAAAATGAATTTATAAGAATGTTAAAGTAAATTTCCACCTTGCAACAAATATCGAAATAGTGACTACAGGGAGAAACTTTACTGTTTCCTAATCTGATATCAATTAATCCAACAACGTCACCATTATCAATGACAGTCCCATTGTCAATGTCACACAAAAAGTATTTGACACAGCTACATGGTTCTTCTTCATTAATTATATCCTTTTCACCCAGTGCTCCTAGAGGCTTAAAGGACTGTGAGTTGCTAGGTTTTTGACGTGAAGGAACTTCACTTGACACATATTTTTCATTAGTATTTTCTTTTGAACTTTCTTTTGAGCTTTCTTCGGATTTGTCCAGTCCTGGTTGAGCGATGTTATGTTCATGTGAATTTTTTTCGACAAATTCATTTATAATATCCAAATCTGATTCTTCATCATCAGATACTACTCCTGATAGCAACAGGAATAGACTGAAGATTACCAATAAGGAGAAATTTTGACGTAGCATCCTCTGAAATTCATAACAATAGACAATAGAACTACAATCAGTACTTTAAATCATAATTATGTTGATTGACGAATCCAACATTACACGACTTACAGTGCACATCATGTTGAATTTTTTATGATTTACTGATAATCAATTTGTGAATAAACTGAATAAACTATAGTTTATATTATCAAGAATTTTCTTTTTAATGATCTGTCTCTATAGGATGTCTCACACAATACAAAAGAGACAGAAAAACAGTGACACTTTATCATGTTCTAAAAAAGTAATGAATAAATTGAAAATTATAAAATATTCACACGCTCATTTGTATAACATATTATAAGGTACATTTTGTCTACATATCGTAACACATATTGAGCTATGCACAAACTAATATGTACGTATATAATGTTCAAGGCCAAGACAGTTTGAAATCATCAGTCATGATCAGTTTTTCCACTTCTATGGTACATATGATAAAAGTGGTCTAAAACACACGAGTATTCTACGAAATGGCGAATAGAAAATAGAAATAGAATACAGAATAAAATGAAATGAAAACAAGTTTAAAGTTTACAATTCACAACTCACCATGATATTAAATTATATTATTATTATTATTATTATTATTATTATTATTATTATGAGATTGGTCTGTGTGTTATAGTGTCTAGTGGGAAAAAATGTTTTGTATATCACGTAAAAATAGTATTATTTTTCCTACCGTAACAATAAATTATTATGGACGTACTTATAATGTGTTACGTGTGTATTTTATGTAACTTTTTTCGCAAATATATATCTTTATAACTTTAGCTGTATACAATATTGTAAACTTTATTTAAACACACGTGTATAAAACACATTAACATACTTATATATACGATTCTCTAGAATTTCGTTTCAAGTTCAATATCAAATTTCTGTATTATATGAGGTTTCTTCGTATTTTGTTTCTTATGAATGTACGAGAAATGGATTCATGTAATGTGTCTTTTAGGCAAACATGGAAAAACCGACGACGAAGGTGGGGAGGACACAATTTTTAACTATTATAATATTTTAGAAAACACACGTAAAATTTTATTTCATGGATTTAACAATGCTTATTAATCATCTAAACACTTTTAATTTTTTGTACCAAATCTGTATTATTACAGTAGCACTGAAAGAACTGCAAAGATCAACAGTTTTGTTAATTTTTAGCTTTGGCTACTTGCATAGTTACTTTTAACTTTTTATTTATACAATGTACACTTCTAGTGCATGGAATTTCCCTTAAGATTTAAAATCTTGTATTCTGAAACACCATCTATAAGATAATGACAAATGATGCTCACTCACTCACTTTTGTCACTCAGTTTAATTTAATTAATTGGTGCTATTTAGATTCAAAGTCTCAAGTACAATGTAGCTATAAGTGTGTGTGGGGTGTGGGGTAATATCAAAGGTATAAAATGTTACTATAATATGTTGCACTATGAACTGTGTGATCATTGATCAGTGTTCAGTGCACACTTTGCAGTGTACATTACAGGATAGATTGAGGAAGGTAACTTGAATAAGAAGAAGAAGAAATTACTGAGAAGAAGATTATCCTAAACAAGTTACTTGTGAACTATAGCGATAACGAGATGTCTATCACTACTATTACTACTACTACTGTCTGCCACACACTATACTAGTGCAAGACACACATGCACTCGTTTTCTTTTTTCTTCGTCTTTTGTGTCCATAATCTTCCATGAATTCTGTAGTTTCCACTTTACACTATATGTAAATACTATGAAATAATATAATACTATAGATATGCATACACAGCTAGGTAAATATGTGAATAATGTACCTGCTAGAGCTGATAGTTGATAGTAGAAGTACTACCTGTATTTTCTAGTTTCTGTAAAATTCTAACATGTACGTATATATAATATGTACAATGACAATGTTATATTGTAGTGTACTGATGTTTTGTTTGTTATAAACTTGATGTAAATATTATATAGTTGTGAATCCAGGTATTGTAAGTTGATATATATGTAATAAGAAGAACATGTAAGTATATTATATCCAGCATATACAATACATAAAATATAGAAAAATACACAAAGCTACAACTGTTTTTAGTTTTACTGGCTATTTGTGATGATAAAATAATGGCGGAGATTTGCACAATAATAGAAAGACAAAAGTTAGTCAAACAACCTGCATTATATTCGTATATATAATGCATTTGAATACACTATACACGACATATTATGACTTATGACGTTTTCGTCTTATCGATATTTTAACAAAATTACCAGTTTTACAATTATTACAATATACACACACATTATAATACAGGCTGTGTGTATTATAGCATCATAATATTCTCTGATTCTTTTTAGTTGTCTGTTGCGTTTGTTTTAGTTACACTTTATGACGTCACAATTCAAGTTTACACGATTTCAAACTCAAAAATCTTCATTGGAGAGGAAGGCATCATTATAATGTATAATGGTCAATTACTATAGAATATAAAATGATATTATGTGTGATATGTATATATGTAAGATGCATAAATTATACCATAATATACACATACACCTTTGTCATGATTAAATGTGCCTTTCATGTGATGGTCTATGTGTGCATAGAGATTTGTTTTAATCGTTTTATGCATAATATATATGTATACTTCTATGGGAAATGCAAAGAGGAAAACAAGAAGGAAACTTCATACATCCTATTATATTATACATTATACAAACAGAGAAACAAATAGCAATATTCAAATGGTACATACATAAGTATGTATTTAAAATTATAAAAAATTGTATGATACTTTTGTATATTTACAAATTTATTCCTTCTTAGAGATTCCCATTTTTTGTAAAGATTATTTTATTTATTTGTGCGTATCATTTGGTCTGCTACTGTGGTGTGTTATGCCGTACAAATTAGTCATTACTTGAATTTGCATTTGATGACCTTGATAGTCGTTCCTAGATTTTATATTGTCAATTATTATTATACTGGATAATGGATGTTATACTGTACAGATTCTTTTTCATCTTTTCTGTGTGTATCTCTCATACTTTCTTTTTGTTTGTGATACACTCATTGAGTCATCACATTGCAAGATTTTTGTGTAAGAACAACAATATGCAAATTATACTGGCGGAGTAGATTTAATCACATTAATCTAAAATTACTTGTGTACAAAAACTTTCAAATAAATAAAGTATCAAAAGCAAATGTTATGGTATGGTAGATAAAAATTATATGAATCACATTTGTACATTGTACACATATTATGCACGAATTACGCCGAAGAAGAACCAATAATTGATTATTTAACTTTAACATGCATGTATGTATGTATTGAGACAATGATTAATGATTTTGTTTTTGTTTAATTGGTCCTTCTTTCAATAGTTTGGAGTAATTTTTGATGCTGGATCATCGCATACGGACGCAATCGTTTATCATTTTCGTGAAAAGTTTCATAATACTGGTCAAATCTCTCAAGTTGCCAATTGCAGTATTTGGAAACGTGAGTTGAGATTTTACTTTAAAAAATTGTGAACCAAACCCTATAATATGTATACTGGACATGATTTGGGAGACATATAAAAACATGACACATTTTTTACGTATGTAAATTATTACAGAGGGAATCGCAGATGTTTCTATTACTAATATATCGAATTACTTGGGGAAGTGTCTATCCGAGGCAAAGAGTCATATTAAACCCAAAGAAGCCTTGGTGGAAACTCAGGTTTTTTTTGGAGCCACGGCGGGAATGCGGATTCTTCAGTAATTTGATAATATATTTGAAAATGTACCATTTGTTTCAATGAAACAGTATAAGAAAACATTATTAAATGAATGTGTATTCATTTGTCTAGAGAAAGAAATGGTTCAGCAGTAAATAATATCCTTTCAGAGGTCAAGAAAACTCTTGCCGACTCTGGATTTTTCTATGATGATTCTAATGTTAATGTTATCACGTATGTATTCCTTTCTCTTTTTTATCGCCATGTACATCATCTTGAACATTCACAAAAATGAAATAATTGTTACTTTCTATGAACTGTGTTAATATAATAACAGAGAAATATATTTTGTATGTATAATTTATTTAGAGGTCAGACTGAAGGTATAAGTGGTTGGATTAGTGTCAATTCTGCAAAGAACGGACTAAAAGTGAGACAAATGATATAAAATCTACTGAATTATGTATTATTATTTTTTAAGAAAAAAGAAAGCATACCATTTTGGATTTGAATATCATCTACTTTTCTGTTGTAAAAATTGTAGGGAGCAATTGATTCTGATTCTGGGGATGCTTCCAACATTACTACATTTGGTAGTTTAGATTTGGGTGGTGCCTCGATGCAAATTGCAGTAGAAATTGAGAATTACGATAAGAATTCTAGTCAAAGTTCATTTACCTATCCTGTCACTCTATTTGATCAAGAATATAATGTTTACGTCCAAAGTTTCCTATGTTATGGAGTTAATCAAGCTTTCAGTCGTTACCGTGCAGTTTTAGTAATGGTAAGATATAAGACATTATACTGATTTACATAGTTGTATAATAATATAATCTTTGTCGTCTGTGTAAACTTTTTAGAGATTAGCCTGAGAACATTTAAAGTACATATATTATAAAATTGAAAAAAAAACCACATTACTAGTGCTCACAATATGTATATACATATGTATGTATTGACATGAAATTTAGACGCAGATCCAGAATCAAAATGGAAGTACTAATATTTCTAGTCCTTGTGAGCCGACGGGTAAATAATATAATGATACAATTTAATTTTTCAATTTTTATCTTGAAATATATTTACTCTAGAGCTGATTTAAAATGACTTAATTTTGAAGAATATTTTTTTTACTTGTTTATTTTTTAAATGACATAAATTTAGCTTTTACATATCAGAAGAAAATGTCAGACATTTTTGGACTTCCGTGCACATTGAATTCTGGAAATTCCTTCCCAGATGAAATAGATGTGAGAAATTACATTTTTTTTAAATGTGTATGACTTCTTGGATCCTGTTTTTAAATGTTTAATTATCATTTATTGTTTCAAATTTTAAAAAAATATTATAGTCAAATGATAAATTATATAGTCAAATAACAGTAACACTACAATACAACTTATAACTTGTCTATTTAAAGGGAGATACTTTGTATACTTTCACTGGAACTAATGATGTGAACAGCTGTCAAAGGAATGTTTCTTTTTTGACAAGTGCAGAGCTTTGCCCAAAAAGCTTTGGATCTTCCCATTGTGTTAATTCTACTACATTCCCTGCTGAATTGAAATCAAAAACGTTTTTGGCTTACTCAGCATTTGGCCATGTCATGAATGATATGAATATGTCAAATACTGTGGATAAGGACGTATTTAAAAAGAGGCTTGAGCACATATGTAATCAGTCTTACAATCAACTTACTTTTTGGCATTCAACATTTAATCTGGGTAATGAATAATCTGAAATCAAAATTTGAAATACGAAATAAAATAATGTGTAGTTTAATATCATACAGGAAGATTTTATCTTAGTAGAAGTGTTATTGTAAGAGGAAATGTTGTTTTTCTAAAAAAAATAATTACGTCTATACATAGGTATATCTTTGCGGCAATTAGAAGAACTTTGTTTTGAAGGTAAATTTACTGTATTAATCTGAGATTTTTCTTTTTTCTTAAAAATAATGCATTATTGTGTGTGGTTTTCAATTCGTTTTTTGTTTTCTTTTCAGGCCAATATATTTATGCTCTTCTCACAAATGTTTTTGAATTTAAATCGGATGATGATTGGAAACGACTGGAATTTACAACAGAAGTATGAACTTATATTATTATTTCATGAGTATCCCATAATATAATATACTATATATTTCTTTGCATAAAATCACCACAAACAAATTTCTTACAGTGTGTTTTCTCTTTTTAAAAGGTCAGTGGTGTTGGTCTAAGTTGGAGTTTTGGATTTATGCTCAATGAAACTGTTTACATGACTGAAAGTTCTTCTATTCCAGAAATGGCTACAACATCGTTTTGGATACTTTTTTCAGTCTTTTCTTTACTTTTGGTATTTGGAATCATGTTCCTCATGCATGCCAGACGTCTCACGGCAACAAATTACGAGAGGTTAACCATGACAAATATTTTTTAAGCAATCGCTATATATAATGCAGTAATGCCGAGACGCTTGCTTTTACCGGGATTATGTAAATAATTCGTTTTTCTTTTTCAAAAAAGGATTTAATATTTTATACTTAAATTTCACGCATATTCTTGATTATGGGGATATAATTTTCTGAAAAACAAGAAAATATTACCTCTACCTACTATTACTATTTTAATAACTCAAACAACTTATTAAACTAATATATATGTACAGTTTGTATTCAAATGATTCATCCAACAAAAAAATTATGTATAGTCAAATTGTAAGCTATTTTGTTGTTCTCAAAGATTGAAAGGCGACATTTAATAATGGAGAAAAGCTATAATCATATATATTATTTGGTTTGGGTTTGCAAGCTAAAAAGAGGTATGTATGTATATACCTAGGATAGATTATAGGTGATAGAATATTATGTATAAAAGCATTATAGATTTAATCCATTTTTGCATAGCTTGTTTTGCCAATGCATTTTTGAATTGAAGATAAAAACATGTGATATATATTATATAGAACTTCCATTAGTAAATATATAGTAAATAGTAAATACATTATAATTTTTCATAATATATGTGTATGCGTACCCCTCTGTAAAATATTATATTAAAATCTTTCTTCTAATCAAACTATATATAGGTATGCAAGAAAAAAATCATTCAGTTTGGAAATGATACATTATGAAGTGAGCAAAGTGAAGGAGTGAAAAATTTCAAAAGTTGTATACGCGACTTATATTTTAAACAAATTATTGCAATACCATCTGAAATAATATAATAATAATAATAAAGTATATGCTACAAAAAACGCTCAGTATGAAAAAATAACAAATACAAGTTTTTAACTGTAAAAATCGTGATAAGAAGTAAAATACACATCTTGTACCTTTTTGGCTGTGCCCATGAAATTTCATTGTATGTATGAAAGCTTTAAACGAACTATCGATATTTTTGATACGTTTTATATATCATCAGTATTTTTTTCAAAAGTTTTTATATATTATTATACCATTCTACGTATAACGTATAGAACTTTTAACTATAGTAGTAATAAAATAATGTAGTAGAAAAGTTTTAGTATAGAGCACTACTAACTACTAATATATGTAGAACAACTAAAACATAATGATATAAAGTTGACTCTTTTTATGATTAAATTACTTACACCTTCATGTACGCTAACTACTAATTATACTAACAACTAACAACTAAAAAATGATAATAATTGTTGGGTTACTGTATGTATACTATGAACTATAATATTTGTTTATACAGGAAGGTTCTCTGTTTTTCTGTACCTAGTCATCTTAAAAACTATTTTTTGTATTATGCATTATGCAATATATTGTTGAAATCTCTCTTTATGTATTGTGTCTTGTAAACTAACTTCGCAATTGGAAGCTTGGGAATTCCTTTGTATTTACATGGCATTCCTTAAAT
>JAQGBH010001422.1:0-32761 GCA_034698265.1 Sminthurinus aureus | reverse complement strand
TTTAAGGGAGCAGAAAATTGGCTTAAGATTTTCGTTCGCAGCAGGTTTTGAAAATTGTGTAAGATTTTGCAATCACGGGTGATTTTATAAAATTTTAAAAATATTTCTGTAATTTTACTCCAAAAAAACAAGGTCATCGGTCATCCGTGCTGTATAGGGATTCATGCCAAATGTATGATAACTACTAGTGAATATTGTCGTTTTGTAAATGGATATTTCCACGAAGAAGCATCTTTATGTTCACAAGTCGCCTGCCTTGAGGATGTTTGTGGAATGTTCCCATTTCTAGATTATGAGAAGCCAGATCAATTTTATCGACTCTTCTCATCATTGTTTCTTCATGCGGGACTTGGTCATTTCTTTGTCACCTTATTATTCCATTGGTTCATCATGAGAGATCTTGAAAAACTTGCTGGTCCATTAAGAATTTCATTAATATATTTTGGTTCAGGAATTGCGGGTAATTTAGCAAGCGTTCTTTTAGAACCACATCGGGCGGAAGTTGGACCGGGAGGAGGTTAAAATCTTATTTCATATTCTGTCAGTCATTTACGAACAATTTATTTTGAAACATTTGGAAAACAATGTATGAAATTTGAAATATGAAAATGGTATGCTAAAAAATGATATGCTAATATTTTTGTATTTAACTTTTTTTTTATGCATGTCTTTTTGTATGCAGGTCAGTATGGTTTACTTGCGTGTCTTATCGTGGAATTATTACATATGTGGAAAATGATGGCCAAACCCTGGCGAGCACTATTCAAAATGTTAATGGTGATAATGATATTATTTATACTGGGTTTTCTACCATGGGTTGATAATTTTGCACATATTGCCGGATTCGTCACTGGCTTCGTTCTCTCTCATTGTCTCATGCCGTACATTGCATTTGGAAAATATTCCTCTTATAGGTAAAGCTTTTTTTTATAAATTTGGTACTACTTTTAATTTTATGTTCTAGTACTAATCATGTACCATATATAATATTTGATTTCGTAAAGATTTTATCTTAGCCGTCTAGACGGCTAAGATAAAATCCAATATAAACTTAATATAATATAAGCTTATATTGTACAAAATTTCAAAAAATGAATCATAAAATGTAAAATCAACCATTTTTTAAATATTGAATACAATATTTTTTCCCCTTTATTTGTGTAGGAAATTGATGGAAGTGATTTTCTGCCTCAGCGTATTTTTCACAGTCATGAGTGCACTCCTAATAGTATTCTATGCTGGTTTTGGTGACTGTACATTTTGTAGGTACCTAAATTGTATTCCATTTTTTACAGAGTTTTGTGCTGAACAAGAAATAGATTTCAGAACAGGAGGAACTCTTATTACTTAACAATCAATGTCATTTAAGAAGTTTTTTATTGACGTGGTATTTTTTCACAATTTTGTATATATATATATTCCTAATTCCTATATAAGTGTATACAATTAACAACAACAACATGTGTAAACTTATATTTTATATTCTTATTACTTATTACTTATTAATAACTATGTTATGATAATAGATTATAATGAATTTTTATCCTTTACTTATTATTCTGTATTTTAGAACCATGCTACTAAATGAGAAAATGAGAAAAACATTTTGTTTTTAGTTCCTCAGTCTTTGTGGCAACTCTTTACTCTTGATATTATAACTATGTACTCTTAGGTTCTTCAAGTACTTATTACTATTTTTTATTTTTAAGGAAACTTATAATATTGTAAACTATTTAAATTTTTTTAGTGAAATAACGTGTATACTTTGTTATGCATTTATTTTTTCAATAAGAATAACCTGCATGTTTTTTTTATACAGTTCATCAAATACGGAACTGTACTAGAGAAAAAATAATGCACAGTTACTTACTAGTACTTAAATTATGAACCTACATGTGTACCTACAAAATCTACAATGCATTTAGCTATAAGTATTTTATGTTCACTTGTTATATACAGTATTGACTATATTCTGCAGTATAGAGTATAGACTATAGACTCTAGAGTATTACATATTATATGATACATTATAATATTATATTATATAATGTTATAATACTTACGACTTGCAATTTACGCTTTAGGATTATTCGTATAGCACAAAATATATAATATATAGATATATCCTATTAAATCAAAGAAGGCTATATAAAACAGTATGAACAATGTTCTAATAAAAGCTTGGATGACTTTTATACTTACACAACACACAGTATCAAATATTTATGCTCTTTAATTTATTGTCTTCATTTACACGTTCTAATGAGGTTTCTTGTTGGCATTTTTAATATAGACTTACGACTGTAGCCAATCCTGCTCTCCTGCACAAGACCTATACCATTCTTTGTACTTGGCCACGTTATAAAAAGGCATGTAAATATCTTGTGTAGGATCCATCTTGCTGAGATCACAACTTGCTTGTGGTCTAAAATTCACAAGAAATCAAAAAATTAATTGGTGCTTTTGTATATTATGCTATAGTGCAGAATGGAGAACAAAGAATTTTTCATGATGAAAAATGTACCTCGTTTTGTCTCTTCTAAGGAAATACATTCCGCACATGTATTTTCTGGAATCTTTTTCACAGACTGCAGCAGCTCCATAGTCGCCTAAAATTATGTCAACGGTATAATATATTAGGGTTAATTATAATATATTATTATATTACTGAATTTTTTGGACCAACTTTGAAATATGCGTATGAACCTTACATAAAAAAAAAATTTTGGCTGAAAAAAAATTGGTTACTTTACCAAAACACATGTGCTTCTTCCGTACATCAGATGAATAGTAGCAATTCAAATCGTTCCGTTTTACAGCCTCCAATACCTCATTCATTTGTCCTTTCAAACATTTTTTATTATTTTGCTTGACCTCTAGTTTATACAGTTTGGATGGACCGCTTGCAGCAATTGACCCTACGTCGAAAAGTTGCAAAAAATTCGAGTTAATTTTCTGATTTACTACTTTTTATGTTTCATAAAAATGTATTCATAAATATTTATTGATACCTTCAGCAGCCTCATTTTCTGTATTAATGCGGCCCCATCCTATATTTTTTAAATAGTATGTGTCATTTAGCATGTTTAACTTATTTCTAGTTAAAATCAGAAAAACATACCTAAAATAATTTCGTATCGCGTATCGTATACTTAATAATTATTACAATCATTATTACACATCTACAATCTACATAATATCATTAATTATCATAAAAACCTGAAACGGTTGCAACGTCATTAGAAAAGTCCATCTCTGGCGGTGGTATTTCTAAAGCACTGAAAAAATGTTCATCTCCCGGTGGGAACTCTATATCATGTAGAAAAACTATGATTGCAGTTCCATTTGAAAATGCTGGATGCTCAGTTTCTGGGAAGTAGATATCAGCAGTTTTAGGTCGAGTATTAGGTTTGGTTTGATCCAGAGGAATAATCCACACTTGGTGTATGTATCTTTTTCGAGCAAACCAAGCAACAAAACGATTCCCAGATTTTGCGTGGTTTAATCCATGAAATGCACAAATTCGTGCTGTTATAATGGCTCTCCGATTATATAACGTTCCTGTACAGTAGAAACTCTCCTGAATCGATGATATATTGTTCTTGGCAATTTCCTCTTGAGTAGCCCCTTCAGTAAAAAAAGTACCCCAGTTATAAACATGTCGAAGTTTCACATCCCATGGAAATTCTGGTTTCGTTTGATCTGCTAATGAACCACCAATAATACGAGATTGTCTTCCTTCATGACTTTCCAATTCAACGGAATCTTGACAAGGAGGATCTACAAAACACATGAACGTCCTTCACAACTTCATTTGTTTTCAATCAGAGTCTGTGGTTACAATTATTTTGCAGTAACATACCACGTGTATATTGTACATATATATATTTTAGTAACATTACCTCGACATTTCTTGAGATTAATCATTTCCGTCCCATCCATAAATGGAATACCGTCCGGGTAATCAAATAGGGGAGGAGGTAATTGTCTGGTCCTTTTGTACTGCTCTGTAAGTCCACATATTGAGGATGCGACTTTTATAGAAAGTTTTAGACTGCTACGAAGAGCATGAACACATGAATGATCCGCCGTCAAGAAAATTCCTCCGACTACAACAAGAACCGTCCACGTACAAGAGAGTCCACAAGACCACATTTTTCCTGATAGTTTGTTTTAATCCAATCCGATTAAAAGTGTGTTGGTATATATGCTACATAGTTTCTGTTAGGAAATGAAGATGGAGATTCACAAATCTCCAACAAAGAGGACTACAAACACGAGGAAAGAGTAATCGAATCCATCTCAATAGATAACATCTCAACATAAAAAGATTTATAGGATTTTCATTATTTCACGAGCACTGTAAAACAGTGTACTAAAAGGTTTTCAATCGACTTTATTGACGAGAGTTTAATTCTGTAATAAAAAGGATGTAGAGGGCGATTGTTTATTCATCCATTCAAATGTATCTACAGCAAGTATATTGGGTGCTAGTTCTTGGTGTGTGTACTCGAACGCATCTGAAACCGAAAACAATGGTATGAAGTTGCATTAGTCAAAATGGTCATCAAATATTAGTCAATTGTGAGCATTCATTGGAAACTTGTGGGTATTACTCTATTCATTCGTTGTTGCAAGACAAAGTAACTGGCAGCAAGCAGAAAATAGAAAAAGACGGATTCTGGATTGGCAGAGGGAGACTTCAGCAGCTTAGGTACGCTGGGAAATACACAGGTTGCATCCGGGTATTTCCATTTTGTGGTCCAAAATCTTAGGAATATTCTCTGATTTTTCTATAGAATTGCTTTCGTAATGAAATTATTGTATTCATGTTGTTTGTTTTTTGTTTTAATTGAATAAGATTTTATTTTCAAAATGCACTTGTGTATTGATCATTGATCATTGATATGTTTAATGTTTAATTATTGAATCAAAACCTTTGTAGTTTGCATCATCATGCTGATTTATGTACTCAACTTTGCTTACCTGATTAAAATAAATCAACAAAATTAGTATGTGATTCATTATAATTTTATATTGCGAAAAACGAGGAATTATTTTGTTGGAAAAACACAATTAGTGTCATTGGTCTTTACAAATACAACGTACAAAATACAATCATTAACCATATATGGTATTCATATTTGCAATTTGTAATACGTCCCATGTGCGCATGATGTAAATGTGCTGTTGATTTTATGCTCGTCGAAAAAAAAAACATTGGCCATTAGTCATAAGTTATAAGCCTCCCTTATTATCTGTTCCATGTTATATGTACATTGTACATTCGAAACACTAGACAGAGATTTAAGCATAAAGTAAAATATCTCTCTCTAGTGTCAAAACTCATCTATACTTTCTATACTCATCATCATAATAGATCCAAATGCAAAAAATATTGAAGTACAAATGACCTTCATGATATGATGTGCACAGCAGTCTCAAATTTCCCATATATTCATTATTCATAAGCATGTAATCATAAGCATGTACTTGTACATAATATAATATTAAATATGTGTGTACACAAAATGTATGTACCTGAAAATAAAAAAATGTTTGAAGGCCTTTTGACAATGAGTTTTAAGTGTTTGGAGCAGAGAGTGGACAAAAGCAGCGTGGATTCATAATAAATTATACACTACATAATAAACACATTGCAGTTATCTGTATATTCTGTATGCATAGTTTTGTACATTGAATTAAACTCACTGGACACTGCCCACAAAAACTGAACAAAAAGTCAAACGTGGTTTACAACAAAGTCTTTCTGTACACAGTATTTCTGTTCTATTCTCTGTAGTTTCAACTCGCAATCTTTCTTGGAAAACTTTTCACAGTAATTTCATTCATCATTATTTTTAACACTTGTAACTTACAACTAATTATTATCCATAATCATGTCGGCAAGTGATAGTTCAAGTCAATTCCAAGAATTTTACGAGGAAGTTCTTCGTAAATCCGGGATTGATTACACGAAAATCGAAGTAAAGGCTCCTCCGTTTCAAGGGGAAAATTTTGGAAGTGTTGTGAATTTTATAACAGTTGATCAAGGGACACTTGAATTGTTTGCAAAGAGAGCTCTACAAAATTCCGGATATGCGACTCATATAGAAAAACTCCAACTTTTCACAAAGGAGTCATCATTTTTCAATATTATATTACCTTTACTTCAGGATCTTATTAGGGAACGTGCTGGGTGAGCATTTTTTGTTGTTCTTGTGTATTGTGTACATTTTTATCTTGTTTTGGAAGTCTAAAAATGACAATATTATTGATATTCTTGTTTTTATTTTTATAATCAAGCAATGACTACAAACTTGACATGATTCCAAAGTGCTATTTTGCAAGTGAAGAAGCAGTTGTACTGGAAAATTTAGCTAAACGAGATTATATCCAGCTGGACAAAAAAGACAGACAAACACTGGGCCAAGCAACGTTAGTTACTTTCAATGATAATATTTTTCAGAATTTGATATTTGGTATTTGATTCCCCAAACATGAATTAAGCAAACAAAGATTTTCACTTTTTGCACATTTCAGACTGGTAATAAAAGCATTAGCGAAATACCATGCCTCATCCTATGTTCTCTTGTCTGAGAAAATCAAGCCAGATGAACTTGTTGAACAATATCCATTCTTCGAGGAACAATTATTCAGTGAGAATCCTGAAACTGACTTCCTCTCCCAATTTATGGAGCCATCTCTAAATATGCAATCACTAATACTTAGTGTAATATAGAATTAAATCTTCATGCTATTTTTTTTATAAACTTTTAAGTCTCAAGGCACGTGAACTAGAATTTTTTGTATTAAGTCCAGTGAAACGAATTTTTGTTATTTTCATTTTTCATCAAAATGCCTTTTAAATTTTACATAGGCGTACGAGCATCCAGATGCCGAGTATGCTGCAAATGTAATTAAGGGATTTCAAGGGAAGCTGACCTCGAGATTGCCGAAATATTTTAAACTGAAACCAAGTACAGGGCGAAACGTGATACTTCATGGTGACCTTTGGAACAATAATCAGTGAGTAGTGAGTACTCAGTGCTCATAAATCTGTACACTTGACTAGCAAAAACCTTTACATTTTACTAGCAGAAAAACTTTCAAGACAGAAAGTACAAAATAGACAAAGACAAACAATAATATTAAACATTGTTCAATTTATGATACGCTATTATATTTTATATTTTATATTGTACATTGTACACATTATATTTCCTTTGAAAAGGTTATTCCACAAAAATCCATCATCTGGAGAACTGGACCACGTCGTTTTGGTTGATTACCAAGTACGTGTCCCCAAAATACATGCATAAATACATTCAAAGCTTAAACTTTTTTAGACATAAACATGAGACTGTATTTTTACTTTATATTACAGTACTTTTTGAACTTGAAGCATGAAAAATGACACTAAGAATAATAATAATAATTTTAGGTTTTACGTGTTGGAACACCAGCTTTGGATTTAGCTCATTACATGTTTGCAAGTATACAGTCCGATGTTCGTCGAGAAAATTGGGAAACTCTTTTAAAACTTTATTTTGATGAACTGACCAAGAATGTTCAAGCTTTGAAAGGAGCTCTTTCCTTCACATTTGAGGTAAATGATTAATACTAAGTACAGAAAACAACATACTATTATTTCAAATGTAAAACGGTTGTCTTTTTCATCTCCATACTCTACATTCATTATTTTTATAGGACTTGGTTCAAGATTTCAAGGATAATTTTCAACCAGGATTCCTCATTGGCTCAGCAACACTCTTTGGATTTGAAGCCATGGAAGATTTGGGTGATGTGAATCTTGAAACCATGGTGGATCCACTTACCACAATGATGAACGCAGGACTCAGTTGGATCAAAAAGCATCCAGATAGAGCAAAGGCAGCAGCCAAAGGTCTTTCAGAATTCTACGACGAATACAAGTTTTTCACGACATCGTCATGATCATGTCAAATTTTGAACCTTCAAATTCAACATTCAACATGCATTATGAAGTATGAGCCCTGCAAATTTCGGATGGAAGTTTTTCCCAGTGATTTTATTCTCCCATCTTTTACACTATGTATATGTTTTACACTATGTATATGTTTGTCTAGCATGAGCCGTGAGCCTTTTGTTTTTCAATTTTCAATAAGTATTCAACTCGTTTGTGTACATTTCTTTATTACACATTGCATCATCAATGATCATCATGCTATGGTGCAAAATGTAAAGTGTATACCGACTTGAAAAAAACAATGTAAAAATAATGCACTACATAAAAGTATTTTATGTTTTATGCACACAATAATCAATAATATATCCCGTCTGAAACTAGAAACTAGGGAATCAAAAAGTTTTGTGAATTCAAATAAAATGTAGAGAATTTCTTACGAGAGATAAAGTTGAAAGTCCAAAGTCGAAGGAAACATCATAGTACAACAAAGAGCAAGCAAAGAAGATGATCCATAATCCATAATCTATAAATCAGAGGACAGACGATAGACGACGCAAAATACAAAAGTACACAATACACGATCATTTCTTTTATTTATTTGTTTTTTACGTTTTAGTAGAAACTACAGCATCAATTCAATATGATGATTCCAATGTATGTTTTCTTTTTCTTTGACTTCAAGCTCTCCTCCTCCCATTTGTCTCTGTTTTTTTCTGCTTTCTTTCTTACAATCCCTATATGTATATACTTTGTACTACATACATATGTATGTATATACATTTGCAGCATCTGTTTAGAGTTTAGAGATACATGACAAACAGAAAATGCCTAAATTCTAAACGACTTTTTATTTGTACATGCACAAGATATTGCAATATACAACGTACAATCTACAATCTACACCAAATATACATTTTATTGTTTACATCTGAGTTTGGGATTTATCCTCGTAGAACTATCTAGATTTTGGATTCTAGATTCTAGAATCTAGAATTCAGAATTTAGAGATTCAATACTTTTAAAGTACTTTGAAAAAGAATTCTCGTCATCCTTATTTATGCATGTGTAATATATTTATATGTAATACGTACGGAAAACACTGAAAACTGAAAATGCCGTGAATAGTGAATATGCCGTGATGGGCAGAACATTTAGTTTTTAGTTATTACCCTGTACATTGTACATTATACATTGCACTGTTCAGAAAACAGAGTACAGAGTACAGAGCACAGTTCATAATGTTGTAGCTGTATCCGGAATGGAATGAATGAATGACTGAATGGAACAATAAATAAAAAAAATGAGAGACTGTAGTCACAGTAGTCTGTAGGCAGTAGCCAAGAAAAAGTAGAAACAAAGGAAAATGATACACAGGCAAAAATACCTAAGAAACTTTGAAGAACAAAAAGGAGACCGAGACAGAGACAGAGACAATGAGAGAGAGAAAGATAACAAAAAAGTAAAGGGGGAAAGGGAAAAGAACTAGAACTAGAACTAGAAGAAGAAAAAGACATTAAAGAAGAAAAAGTTGTGAGAGAAAAAAAGTAGGATAAAACAGATAAACAAAATCTGTGCCATCCTTTTTATGTCTCTTTTATATGCACGATAGATCATGTAGTCCTTAGTTTCTCATGCGAGACAACCCTATTCAGATTTCAGATTCCAGATTTCAGATTCACCCGTACAACATTACATCCACGTACACTGTAAAACGTACTGGACTTCTTGTTCAACATTGAACATAGAAAACATACCAAATTACCACATACCCGTTACATGTTACACGTTACACACAAATTTAACGACACTAAAGATAATAATAATAATTTTATGTACTAGGAATAACAATAATGATGATCGTATTTTATATATTATGTATTATGTATTGTGTATTATGGATGATGGTGTGGTCCGCTCATCCTTTTCCAGATACTTGACTCTGTCTCTTTGAAATCTTTTGCCTCAATTTACGGCATATGGAATACGGAATATGGAAGCTGAACAATTTCATACAATACGTGAAATTTGAGGCCACATATTACATATTACGTATTGCATATTGTACAGAGCATAAAAACTACAGATAGAAACTAGAAACGGTGACAAATAAAAAATATCGATGCGAGGTCCTTTTTTTATGAACAATCTACAACCTACTTATAAAAAAGACTGAGAGTTTCTCAATCGTCTCCAGCTTTTATTATCTACCCGTCCCTTTTACCTCTTCCCTCAAGTTTAGAAAATACAAGTACAACAGATTGGAAATTGAAAAATTAAAAAGTAGAAAAGCAAAGCACCTAATTAAAAAAATTAGCAGGAAAAGTTTTTCAGAGTTTTCAGGATATTGGGAATGTGGTCGTTTCAGAGTCTGTCTGTCAACAAATGAACAAATTTGGAAAGAAATTCCAAAGAAAAGAATCTCCTAGCTGGTTCCTAATCATGACCGGAGCGTTTTGGTTTTTTACTTTTGTGGGTTGTGGATTTCGGATTGTGGATTCTATACTCTAGATTCTGGACTGCGCACAAAGTGAAGGACGAGGGAGTGTGAATTTGACTGACAGCTTGCCCTCATTTGCATACACACTAAAACTTTTCCAATCCTTTTCAAAATTTCTCGTGATGCAGAATTTGGAATCAAAAGGGCGTGTTATGTCCTGTCCTGTCTTCTGTCTCAACTCTCAACTCTCAACTCTCAACATGACAAGCGAATATTTGACTAAACGTCAATCGTCGTTCACCACACTCACCACTCAACTTTCTCGTCTCGTTACTCTCCCTCTTTTCTCTTTTCGCTGCCGCTCTACATTTTACATTTTACATCAAACATCGAGCATCGAGCATCAAGCATCAAGCATGGAGAGTTGAGATGTGAGAATCGAGAATTGAAAAGTCATTCATGTATTCAAAGATTCGTTGGTTCGCTGGGCCATTTTCCGGTTTCGGTTTGAGTCCAACACCCCAAACTGACAATCTGCTTTGTGCTTGAGTTGATGTATTTAGGAACGAAAATTGTAGTGGAAAGTAGAAACCAAGTACAAACTATGTAGTGTATTTTCATTTTCAATACATTTGCAAATAATACAAAGATTACAGTTCCACAAAATACAAAACAGCAAAAAGCAAAGAGATAGCAACTAGCAAATACCAAGCACAAGGCACGAGGTTTATCAAAGACCAAAGACAGAAAGTTAAAAGAATCATTTGTCTATCTTTTTTTTCTTGTTCAGTCTCCTCCGTTCAAACATTTGCATTTGATGGAGAACGGAGAGGCTGTTAGTTTAATTCTGGATTTTAGATTTTCGATTCTAGATTCTAGTGAAAACAAAACTGTTCACTGTGCACTATTCAGTGTGTTTAAATGGGGAACACGTAAATGCGTCTTTAAAGGCCAAATCAAACCAAGGCAATGGCACAAGTCAGGACATACAAGAGAATTGACCTACAAGAAGTATGGATAATGGATACACACAATATATATATTATATATCTGTATTTGTGAAATGTACACTGTAGAGGGAGAAGGAGAGAAAAGATAACGAGTCCGTTTCATGGCCAAACAATTGCCAGTCAGTCTGTCTGTCTGTTAGCTTTAGCCAGGCGTAGATATCAGTCATCCATCATTGTAATAATAAATAAAATGAAAAGAGACTCACTGTTCGAGCAGTTCTTCTCTCTAATTTTATCCTACTGCTGGTTGGTCTATCAGACGGATTTATACTTTCTACATCCCACATTCTAAACTCTAAACCGGGTAAAAAAAGTTTTACTGCGGAGAATCCCATGTTCGAAAAAATATACACTACAATATTACTACACACGTGATACACTGTACATTGTACACAGATTCTTTAATGGGAAAATGAAACGTGAATTTGATGCTCCGGATTGATTGCTTAGACAAGATCATAATATATGAGGCAGAGTTCTCCACTTGTTCAGCAAAATGGAGAAAGGTTAGAGATATTGTGGGATATGATATTTGATATATGGTATTTGATATTATGATATTCACAGTTCCCAGTAAAATGAATTAACAAAATTAGAATTACATGACTGTATGATAAATGGTAATGTATCCGTGATCTATTATCCATGATCCATGATGCGGTATTTATGTAAAATGTCATATAATATTAAATATTATACAGTGTATCGTATTTGTATAAATTTGGTACATTATATTCTATGTTGTATGTTTATGTCTGTGGACTGTGGACGTGTCATGATATTTTTAGAGCACCATTCCATATTCATCAAAACTCATAACAAACTTTAGGTACCCAAAATATCTTTTATTATGTATTTTAGTAAAATTCCTGCATTTTATGCCTTCGATCGATTGCTAGGAAATTCGGAGGTCATGAATTCATTTCCAAGTGTGTACAAATCTGGAGAAAATTTTGTTGCATTGACCGATAATGAAGGTTATCTTCTGTGCTTGTGGATATGTACTTGTACTAGTATATAGTATATACTAGTAGGTATGCAGTGGTCAGCTGACGATGATGTTGAAAATTGAAATATAAATAAAAAGACTAGTGTCTAGTGTCTCATTTATAATGTCATCCAATCCAATAAAATTTGAAAGTATAAATTTGTAAATGGTTCCGTGTTTGGCGTTTATGGGAAAGATGTAGAAGGTAAAACGTTATTTAACCTAACCTCAAATCTCAAATCTCACCCATTTAATAAGCATTTTGTCTTCCCCTTTTCTTGTTTTTGTCCAGTCACCAGTCACCCATGGAAATTGCAGCTTTTTGCCTTCATTTAGGAAACAAATCTGCGATAAAAAAGTCATTTTCTCTCTTTTCCCTTCTCCCACCAAATAATCTGTTGATTTTCAAGAAATGGGTTTTCGAAACATTGAACATTGTACGCTGTACTTACTAACTACTACTTTATACGCACGACATATAATAAGAGAGTTGCTCCAAATTCCAAGATTACAAGTTCCAAATGCATGGCGTCTTCAGTCTAGAGTCTAGAGTCTTGAGTCTTGAGTCTTGTGTCTTCACACTTTGTCTTATTATCCCGTACTCTGTGAAATGTGAAACGATCTGCAAACCCATATCCGGATCCTGATGAAAAGACAGTGACTTTATGAAGGCTATAAAACTAGACCAACTGTAAAACTATGTGCATGTACAACTTTATGTGTAAGAAATTCCTTGCAAGTTGTACCATCATAATTGTAACACACCTAGATTCTAGATTCTAAAGATTCTAGATTCTAGATATAAGAATGTAACTACATGTAGTGTACACGCATACATTGTACAGGAAAGGGGTAAAGTAGTGTCTGGTTCAATTTCCGTAGTTTTAGGAGAAGGGAGAATTGGAGGATGAAGCTGAAGGAAGAGGAGGAGTAGTAGTTGTAGTAGTAACTTCACACTTTCTCTCCAACTATTATCGAATGGGATGTATTATGCGAAAACAGTTGGTACACTGAACATTGAACACCGAACAATGTATGGGTATGTGTATGAACTTACAATATAAATACATTGTACGTTGTGCATGTAGCAGTAGCAGTCCAATCGCCTATCGCCTATCGTCTGCAGGAAAGAGGAAGACATTGGTCCATAAAGGTTTCTCTTAATCTCCCATGTTCTCATCATCATTCAACGGACGTCTTCCTACGGCTTTCTATGGGGGAAAACTTTTTTCCCTTTTCCGTATGCATACCTATATTATGTACTGTGTAATATGTATACATCACATTGATATGCATTGATGTGCATCACATGGAGTTGTATGTACAAAATGCAGATAAATAAGAGGAGAAAGAAAAGAAAAAAGAACAAAAATATCCCTCTCCTGCCTTCCTTTCCCGTTCTTTTCAGGTTTCAGGGCTACGTGAAACCTATCCATATAAATGTAGAGAAAAATCTGTCCAGTATGAAACTACAAAGTACAAAGTATCACAGACGTATAAAAAACAGAAAAGGCAGAACGGGAAGTCATGGTTTTGGTCTCGGTTTTGGTATTCGGAGAAGAAAAGAAAAAGAAAACTTGTCCATGACTATTTGTCTCCGTCTATTCATAGTTTACATCCTTTGGTACTGGTTGTGCAATGTACAAGTCCAAAAATTGTATTGTATTGTACTGTATCTTGTACTGCATTTATTTTACATGGAATATGGAATGCATGCAGTATGGAGTTTGGAGTTTTGAGTTTTGCGGCTTATGCAATAATGTAAGAAAATACCCATTTGGAAATTGTATACATAGAAAATGATTCGGGCGATAGGATATAATAGAAAATACGATAGATAGAGGACACAAGACACCAGAGACAAAATACGAGATGTGCACCATTATCCATTATCCATTATGTTTTGCTCGTTTTATTTTAAGGGGGCGGATGATAGGAGCAAAACAATGTGTGTTGTCCATAATCAATAGAGAATAGACCATGGTCCACCGTTCACGGTCTGTGGCCCATGGCGTTATACATGGAAAACGGTAAATGGTAAGCGGGACAAGCTGATTTTGTCCTGTAAATGCATTGCCTTTAGGCTGTAGGCATTAGGCAGTAGGTAGACATCCAAAATGGTGTACTAAGCGTCTATGTCCTCAATAAATCCTTTTGTGTATCTCTGAGCTTTATACTCTATACTCCATGCATATACGCTAAATGTACACTTGCATGGAAAATGTACAATAATTGCAAGTGTCCTTCCATCTAATTTAGAATCTAATTTCCCGCTTTCTCCCTATATAAACTGTGTACTACCTACTATACGAGATTTTGCATCACATCTGCTGTAACTAGCGATTCGAGATATCTGAACACTGTGCACTATTTAATAGTCCGATGAGAATGGAAATGAAGATTTTCAAGAACACAAGTGCTGGCAAACGGAAAACACGTCACGTACATGTGTAATAACTTTTGTACATTTTACAGGTTGTGAATTGTGACTAATGCTCATGGTTTATGACTTGACATAACATAGTACATAATCTATTGTGTATTGTGTATTGTCATCCACTTTCTCCTTGATTCTTGAAAATGTAAATAGCTTTCTATTTTCTGCTGATATCTTGCATGAAAAATGAGATGATTATTTGTAAACAATTTGACAAAGGACAAATAACAAATAATACAGCCACTATTTTCATGGTAAACTTGGAAAGTACGTACTCGGAAATAAAGGTGGGATGTACAACAAAATGTCTTGTCTTTGTCTTTGCCTTAAGTCATAAAACTAGAAACTTTTATGCCAGTTGTAAATTTGTATTGATCATTACTCAATACTCAACGCTCCATGCTAATCTAATATCTGCCTTTTGTCATTTTCTGATACCTAATATTTTATTTTTCATACAAGGATGAAAAGAATTCATCACGTTCAATTTTCCGTAGTTTGAAGTTTTAAACTGACAAGTGAGAGATGTTTTCCATTTCCATTGTTTCACGAGTCATGACCAAATACAAAATACATGAAGAATCAAGAATCGAAAGTCAAGACACGCAAAATCAGTAGTTATTAGAATTATTGAAATTTCAAGTATGAAGCCAACAAACTAAATTTTCTTACTTTGTTGGCAGTTTCTGGCAGTTCTTATTGTTAATCTTGTGACTTGTGAAATGCTCATTTGTTCCAAGTTTAAAGTTTTAAGGTACAACAGTCAGTAATCATATATTTTCAAATTTGTCACCTTATTCTGCTTAAAAACTGACAATCAACAACATACAACATACATTACAATCCTGATTTATTCCAAAATGGTCCAACTTTCAATTTCCAACTAAACATTGTTTTTGGCAGTCGAAAACTTGAGACTTGAGAATTTAGACTTCAAAACTCCGCCAAGTCTTACCGGTGCGGTGGAGCTGACTTGTAACTAGTGATTTGTCCGAGACATCCCATCAGCCATCATCTATCAACGCAACAAGTAACAAGCAAAACACTTCATTTGTTGCTTCATTAAAAATTGTCATTTTCATCATACGATTTATGCTGTATGCGTAATTACGATGAATTTTCAATGCAACCAACAACCAATTGATAAAGAAAAAAAAATGAAAAGACAAGATGCAAAACTGATTCAAATCGTCCGAAGCGATGTAATGACAAAGGGACACGAAACAAGTCGTCTCATTATCGTACAACTTATGACTTTATTCTTTATTCCAAATTCAGAAGAAACTCTGATTAATTTTTCAGCTGTCGGCTGTCAACTGTCAATATAACATACGTCAAATTTACTATGTACTCAAAACTCAAAACAATAATAATTGCTCATTAGTTTACAATATTCAGTATTCAGAGCTCAGCAAGAAAAGAATAAATTAAAAGTAAAAAATTAATCAGCATAATATAACTTATACTCGTCATATTTCATGCCTATAATAACATTTTACATGATACATGTAAAATAAATAATAAATATTATGCAATATGAAATTTACTAACAATTTAAACAAAAGTGTACAAGTTTAGAATCTAGCATCTAGAACTTTTTTTCCCTCTCTCTACGAGTTTCAGGTTTCCATATTCAGTACAGTGAACAGTGAACAGTCATTATTATTTATAATAAGCGATATAATAACGATTAGTAATATTCTATATTTTCCATTCTCCACATGAGAAATATATAATAAATATTTATATTATGTATTATTATTTATTATGTATATCGTACTGTTTTTCCTTCATGTATAATTTTTTATTATGTATACAGTATACTACTACTACACGTCATATCACCATGAAATTCATAAAGATTTCCAAATTCCCAACATCTATAGTTACAGTTTACAGTTTAGAGTTTACACTTTACGGTTTGGAGTTGAGTTAAAGTGCCGTTTCATTGGTACATGTGGTTTTAGGTCCATTGACGAGGGAATATCTTGAAGATCCATTCCGTGCATCGGTTGTATCACTTTTGGGAATGAACAAGTCCTTGAACGTCTCTCGGAATTGACGACTCATACCACAATAAATAGCAAAATTAATGGGGTAAGACGCAATTATGCTAAAATTTGAAAAGAGGATGAGAACGCTGACAACCTCATAGTTGAGGAACTCGACAATGGAGCTGGATATAATATGGAGGATGGTGAGGATGGCAAGGGGAACTTCCACCAAGAGGAAGACGGTGACGACCACCATCAGCATCAGAGTGGTACATTGACTGTCCCTCAACTTTCTACACTCACTTCCTGCCTTACTCCTCTTATTATCCTTGAAAAGTGCCTCTCGCTTGATCTGAGCCTGTCTCATGGCGGAGAAGAGGGACATGTTGAGCATGATGAGGGCACCACAGGGAAGGAGGTGGATGAAAATGACTCTGTACCAAAAATAAATGTTAAAGTAGACATCTGGCGTAATTACATGGACCCAGTGAGCCAACTCCTTCTTACACACCATGTGGACTTGACCCTGCCAACAAATGGCTGCTGGAGAGATGGACCAATCCACAAATCTGGTCGACTGGTGAATTAACGCAAATGCGTAGATGAGACAAATGGCTTTGAAGACTCGGGGCATTGTGCACCACGTCCGGGCCATCGGGGCATGACATCTGTATCAATTTACAATACAATACAATATGACATAAACAAAATCTTGTTACAATTTACAATTTGTGAAATTTATATTGACTCTTGAGACATGACTAAAAAATCCGGACTAAAGAAAAAGAAATGGAGCTTACACATAAATGTATCTTTGAATGGCCAATGCGAGTGTGAGCCAAATACTGGCAGTATGAAAAAGATTGGGGAGAACTTCGTTCATATAAAGCCAGGCGTGACAGGCTGCGACGGGGTAAAAGGGCTTGTAATGATTCCCAAAAGTGTACATGTACAAGAGCCAAGGAGCTGGGAAAAGAACGGTGAACATGTCTGAAAGGGCCATGGCCAAGAGGACCACATTAGTTGGACTCCTCATGTGTCTCTTACTCTGAAAAAAATTAGAAAAAGAATCACAAAATGTACCCTGATCCAAGGTCCAAGATGAACAAGATTTTTTCCAGTCATCCGATATCACCATCATCATGTAAAAATTATAAAGGCAGTTTCATAAAGACAAACTTGGACTTACCAGTACAATGACGATGAGGGCATTTGCAATAATAGTGATGACGAACAGAACTGGTACGGCATAGCCGTAGAGTGGTTGAGCATAGCGAAGTGGAAACTCTGTGGAAATATTCATTTGACTGTATCTGAGACCAGTCTGAGTTAAATAGTTATTATAGGCCTCCTGATTTGTACAGTTGTCCGTGAAGAGACTCAGGCGATCTGTCAAACTCAACACACTTGTTCCATTCTCATCATCCAGCCACATTGTCGTCAAGTTATTGTGGCTTGGCATTGTGCAGTTTGCACTCAAGTCTTCAGCGTCACACAACATTTTGTCTTGTGTATATTTATATTTTAACAATCCAATCACAAGTAGAAAGTCAAAAGTCACAAATATCTTAGAGTTTAATAATAATAATTCCGGCTGGTTTCCCACTTTGATTTTGATTTTGGTCAACTATAGAAACTAGAAACTATAGAGAGTTGAGAGTAGCACCATGAATACTGAACACTGAAAATTGAACAGCACCAAAATACACCATACACTATACTACTGCACCGGCATCATATATCAAATTTCAGTTATGACGAATGAAGAATGGAGAATGTTTCAGGCCACATTCTGACACTCCTTTGCTTTGACAAAACGTCACCAGTCACCAATCACCAAATACATTTATATATTTCCCATTGTAATCGATACACGGAACACGGTACACGGTTAATCACACGTATGTACAAATTATGTACGCCTTAATTCACAAACATAAAAAGCATCAGAGGCTCTTGACTCTTGACTCCTGACTCTTGACTTTTGACCACGGGTCGGATTCGGAATTGACGTTTGAACCGGAAACATAAATTCTCAGCTTACCTAGATTTAGATTTAGGCTTCAGACTTGACGTTAAAATTGTTGTGTTCTCCTCTTTCACCATTCATCATTGTCGCGTCAACACTATTTGATTAAATTTCAAAGGGATGGATTATGGATTTGCACTGGAGAAAACTGGCAAGGTTTCACTATGCACTTTTAATACGGTAGGGTTTGGCTAATCAGTAATTACGTCATAAATTAGAGTGCTTCATTTTCACCATGTAATTTCGTCTTTCACTGCAAAATAAAATCCAAAAATCGTTCACTATACGCTTTACAGTCTAGAGTCTAGTGTGCACAGTTTCCAGTCATCGCGCTCCATTAATTACACAATCTAATGTAATGTGTATAATTTAAGCAAAGTATTATATTAAGCACAAGAAGTCAAGTATTAAAATGTTGGGGCTTTTTCATCCGTCAAAATCACGATTTAGGATTTACGGTTTAAAGTTCACTCAGTAATCTATTCAAATAGTTTATAGTTGTCCGTGTAAAGGAAAGGGCAATGCAGTTGTTCAGTGTTGAGTTTTGAGTTTTGAGTTGATAACACCCCGGAAATCAGAATGGGAACGCCAATACCACCTGTGGATCAAATCAAATCAAAGAGAAATTTTATGATTATTTCCATTTTCCATTTTAATAAAAGGGGAAAAATTGATACATGGTTAATTATGAATAGTGTACAAAGTACAATGTACAGTCTAAAATATAAAACCTGGGATGAAAAGCAGAGAAATTTTAAATTGTCACTTTAATTGGTAAATACATTGAACATGAAACATCAAACGTCAAACAGAGAACACGGTGCAGAGTGGAAATACTGATAATTGGAAAGGAAAAGGGAAATTAAAATTGATATGATTAGTTTAAACTTCACAGCGCCTAGCACTAGAAGTATACATACATATTATTATTTTTATTTTTGCTAGTAATTATTATCAGAGGTCAGAGATCAGAGATCAGAGATTAGAGGTGATTCGTTTCATGATTTGCATAACAGAATTTCGTTGTAACTGATCAAATTTCAAATCAATATTTTTCCTTTACATAGGTGATTGATTCCTTTACATAAATGAAAACAAATTTATGAAACAATTTCCAAACAGAGTAAAACCTCTGGTTGATTAAACGGCTTTGACTATGCAAACAATCTTTCCGCAACTTAATACTAGATATCCAGTCATCAGTTTAGATGTTCAGATAGGCATACGGCATACGTAAGACCAAAGAGAGCACAAGACCACTAGAGACCAGAGACCAAATACCAAAGAGAGGTCACAAATAACAACCAAGTACTACTGTTTTTACATAGGGTGAAGATCAAAAACCAGAAGTCAAAAGAACAAATAATAATTAAGGACCAGAGACCAGAGACCAGACCGACTCAGAGTTTGGACGAATTTGATAAAAGTTGACTTAATTATACATGTCGCATTCCGTACTCAGTATTCAGTAGTCGGTGTTGAGTGTTGAGTAGTCAGAAATCAAAAGGTTTAATGGCTCAATCATATTACACGTTCCATAGATTACGGATAACTGGCAACTGGTGACCAGGATGAGGACGGCATATGAGAGAGGAGGATTTGGTGATAGTTGAGATTATATTACACATCCAATATGTACGCTGGGCTAACTCTCTATCTACCAGCTACCAGTACAATGTATAATGCTAATAAGGGAATACGTATAATAAGGAGAGTCGAAGCTATGTACATGTACAATGTACAATGTACGTAGATAGCATAGCTCTTTTGAGTAGTTTGTAGTTTGTAGCTTGTCGTGTATACCATGCCAATTAAACTAATGATGACATTCCCATGCGAGGATCGCTATAACTAAATGGCAAAATGAGGTCAACCGTCAAAGGATAAATATCAGTGTTGCTAATATCATCATTATTGTCAGAGTCACTGAGCACTCTACTCTCTACTCTCCACACTCTACAATGTGCACATGTATCATCAGCAGAGTGAAGCAGGGGGCAGTTGACTATTCCAAGAATTATTCCCAGTTCTCAAATATAAAATCTACAATCTACAATATAGAATCTGGAGAACGGAGCATCTAGAATCTAGAATCTAGAATCTAGATAGCTCTGTTTACATATACGTATGTAGTGTATAATGTAGAGTGTACTAGAATATTAATTGTTCATAGGACCTAGCATAGCATAGTCACCATGTCACATTTCACGGTTGGTGACCAAGGAGCAAGAGTCTTGGACCAAGACTCAAGACGTTGACAAGACTAGAGCAATGATTGCCAGAAAGCTGTACATTGTACATTTTGTATCTGAATAGCATACAGTAGAGTGACGAGTGAGGATGTAAACTGAAAAAGAAGATGACGAAGAGTATGAGGACGAAAAGGCGGGTGAAGAAAAAGTATAAGCTGGAGCAGCAGCCTTAGCAAAAACAGAGAGAGAGAAAGAGAGACATTAGATAGTGGATGGTGGATGACTATGATGATAGGAGATGTAATAAATGAAAGTTGATTATACAGATTAGAGACAGTGGAGATTTTCCATTTCAACACAGCAGCAAACCATTCTCCATTCTCACACATTCCATATTCCACAACTAGACACAACTAGAACCGTATCAGCGTCAGAGGCAGAGCCACAACCAGAACCAGAACCACATTGAGTCCACTACTTGAATTTTGAAATCGAAAGAACCAAGTAGTGGATACAAGATGCAAGATACAAGAGACAAGAGAAGGAGAAGCCCAAAGAGAAAGTGTGGAAGAAAGTGAATAAGATAGAAAACCACAGGAACCAAAGGACAGAACGCATATCTCAAATCTAAAATCTAGTTTTTACTTTCCTCTCTTCGGCTTGGCTTGGCTAGGCTTGAGGCTTGAGGGGAAATTCAGAAATTGAGACATTGAGAATTCGAAAATTCGAGAGCTCGAGAGCTTGAGAATTTTCACTTGTGGTTTACGACGTTGGTCTTTTAGTGTGGTTATATTTCGGCCTTTTATTCCTTTTCTTCACCACGTTCTCTTGCTTGCTGGATGGAATTGGAAATTCTCATAATCATTTACTCTCAACTCTCTATACTCTATACTCCATACTCGCCGTCAGCCGGATACAAAGTGAAAGATTCATGCTCTGTATTCTGTACTCTGGTTCATTGGTGCTGGTTCTGGTTCTGGTGACTTCTGTCAAGCCATCGTTTCAATATCCTAAATAACGGTGAGAATGGCTTGAGAACTGAACTGAAATAATCCGGAATGTCCACACTGTCTTTATTAGGTCGACTAGAATGTAGAATGTAGAATTTAGACTGTAGAGTAATGGAGTAGAAAGTAGAAAGCACTCTCCTCGGTGCCTGTTTCTCCAATTCATCGCTTGCGTCTTCCCGTCGCCGCATACTTCATACCTCATCCCTCATAATTAGTACAAAGCGCTAAGCTCATCTAATGAAGTTGACTATTATATTTTGTTCTTTGTACCCAACGCCTTGGGTACAAAGATACATATTATACATGTATTTTATATAATATAATATTTTATGTAACTTTCCAACTGTTTTGGTTGACTAAACTTGAAACTGGAAACTGGAAACTCGAAAATGTAGTTATCAAAGAATCCATGATATAAATAATTCTATCCATTTATCCATATTTATTGCATTAGCTAATGTATTATCTTCTCCATTCCCAATGCTAGGTACACTTTATTAATTTGTATCCCTCAGTGCAGTGACAGTGGTGTAATTTTACAAAATCCCTAATGATATTTTATTTGATGTGTGAATTGTGTTTAGAGTTTAGTTTACAGGGACAACTTGTTTTAGTTTAATTTAAACAAATTTGATTAGCTGTAGTTGTTGTTCTTGCTGATTGCTTATAGTCGTTTTGCATTTTCCACTGTTTATTGCGTTTTATGTATTATATATTATATAAAACTGTCAAAGCAGTGAATGTCTCCAACCTCCAACATCAACAGCTTAAATGAAGTGGTACTACTTACAAAGAAATATTAGCAAAGTTAATATTCACGGTCATGATTTCCTTTGAGTTTTGACTTTTGAGTTTTGAGTATCAAAGTGTCAACAGTCAACACTCCACATTACATGTGCAGAAAAGAGAAGCGGAAAATCTGCGGTTCGTTTGGTTGGTTTTCGGTGTGAATTGTAAATTGTGAAAGTTCAAAGTGATTTAAATGATAAAATTGTTTTAATATTTTTGTGTCTAGCATTTGCACTTTACACTGAAATGACCTTGTTGACGATGCCAAAAAGGTCATAAAAACTCACGCGTTCAGTATTGAGTATTGAGTATTAAAAATATTAATAATTGAGCATGAAATGTGTTAAACTGCTTCTCAATTCCCCAACCGAATCACAAAACACAAAACCAATCTTTTAATCAATTCAAGGGAACTTTCCCTTTTTCTCCACACTCCATACTCCATTCTCCAATGCTCAATACTTAATGATGAGTTGTCGCAATTGGCAACTGGCAACGTCAATGTCAAATAAGTGAGCAAAATACAAAATTAATAAATATCACATATGAACCAACAAGTTGCAAGAGTAAATGTATAAAATATTAATTGTTTCTCTGTGTACTTAAGAGATAAAAACGAGGATGAGTTTCTCTTTATTTCTCCTCTCGTTCGATGCTCATCATGTACCATGTACAATGTGCAATGTATTTGTAAATGTGTATTATGCAAATCTAGTATCTAGCTTCTACAGTACAAATATTAAACGTATCCATGCTATGGCTGGTTGGACGAGATCAATCTATTTAATACTTGTTTCTCTCTTCTCTTCCTCCGGGAAGGGCGATAGATTTCATGTGATACTCATTTTTACACTTGGCTTTGAGCATTGAGCTTTCCACTTTCCACTTCAATTTTACACTCCACTCCATTCTAGCCACACGATATGTATTTTAACATACCATGTCATCAGAGATAGCGCATGATGCATTCTACAAGAAATGTCATCTTGTGCTGGGAAAAAACCCAAGAACTGAGAACTGAAAGCATGCATGGCATGTGTAAAGTATCTAGTGTCTAGTGTCTACGAGCACAATGTCATTGGTATAAAAGGGATAGAGCTGTCATTAAACTGTTTATATCCCATTTCCTACACTTTTCTCCATCCTCCTAAATTTTATCGCGGATCTAGGATCCAGGAACCAAGGATCATGACATCCATCCTTCATCGCATACATTCATCTGTCCAAAATGCTGCACACATACGAATGTATACAACTCCACATACTTTTCACAACTTTCTCTTTTCTCCTTGTGTCTTATGTCTTGGGTCGTATTCGTACAGCGAATTTTGCATTCTCGACCTTTTCTGATTGCACTAGATGGTAGATTGTAGATTTCAGAGCAGAAAGCAGAAACTGCATTAAATGGTACGGTTCTTGGTGATCCAAGTTTTTAGGTTAAGTATTTAAACCTCTTTAACTGACTGCCGAGTGCAGATAACCAACGAGAACGATGATGATGATGACAACGACAAGGATACCGAGAACTTGAGGTCATAATGCCAAATATTATTATTATATTGCACTACTACTAAAGTTTTCAAACATTTTTATCTGTTTTGTGCACTGAGGAGTTGGCATTTTATCATACCGTCGGAGAAAACACTACACAGCTTCAGTTTTTCAAAACTTCAAGTCCTGGCAACGGCAACGGCATTACACATTGGACGTTGTGAAATGAGTGCAGTTAATTTTTAACTTTTATATAATTTATTTAAAATTGTTTCCGCCTTGATTTAAATGAAAATGTAAGGGTTGAAAAACTTTACCATCAAGTTTCATCAATAGTTGACCGATTTGAAGACACTGATATAACACATATTATTTTATACATAAATGAAAAACGAGTCGAGGGTAAAATATTGAGTGATGAGTGATGAGTAACACATTCAGATTCATATCCAGATCCAGTTCTAGTTCTAGGTTTTAAGATGAGACAAAACTTTTTTACTTTTAAGGTAGAAACTTTCCGCTGTAGGTTCTAGATTCTAGATGGTAGATTCTAGACTTTTGATTAATTTTGAGTTTTTTAAAAGTCACTTTCATCTTTTCGGTCTCTTCCTTTTCCTCTTGTGAGTAAGTGCGTATTATGCATGCACATAGTTTTGTAAGGTAATAATTCTAAGGACGATTCACATTTAATATTCGCTCCTCATCAATGATTCACACTGAAGAATTTTGATGCAAATGTAAAATGTGAATGGTGAATGGAGTTTCAAGTTGAATTTGAATGTTCCATGTTCAAGTTGAAAAGGAAAGCTGTGCGTTCTGTGTATGTAGTTGAAAAAGTTGCCTTGATTTCACTCTGACTGTCAAATTGGAATTTAACATTATTTGATATTTGATCGTGAAATTAGAAATTACACATGGAAAGTTTATTCTGCATCAAACGGGTATTTTTGCTCAAATTTAGTTTAGTCTAGTTGACTAGTTGAGACATCTTCTTTGTCCTTCTCAGTCTCAGTCTCTGCCTGTTTCTGTCTCTGTCTCCGTCTGTTCAAAATATTTAATGTTCAGAATTCAGAATTCCCAATTTTCTTGTCTCTTTGTACTCTCATGATGTAAGTTGTACATTGTACATATAGTACATAGTACAGAGTACAGAGTACATGTGTTTTGAGGGACTTTGTACTTGACAGAATTTATTTTACATTCAATCTCTTCAGACTCTAGACTCTAGACTCTAGACTCTAGACTCCAGACTCCAGATTGAAGACTGAAGACTAAAGAGGACCGGAGCAGAAGGGGAAGAAGTACACAAGATGGAGATGCAGAACGAGAACAAGAACAAGGCAATCGGAGGATCGACGATGGAGAACGTCACAAGAGATGGAAGGAAGAAGGCGTATCTAAGAAGTAAGATGAAGAATGCAAGCATGTTGAAAAACTAATCAAAACTATTACTATACTCCGACTCCTTTTCTCTTTTCTCTGGTCTAAACTTGATGTTGATCAGGAATATTAGTTAGAAAAATGTATGAGCAATGAGGACACATGAACACTGAACACATGCGATGTACATTATAGATTATACATACGATATGGAGGTTGTTGTCATTACCGGAATCGGGATTCCAAGTTGCGTGTACTAATAAAAATGAAAAGAGGAAAAAAGTTTTCAATTTTTCCATTCCTCTCAATCTCGAGACTTAGAATCCAGACTCGAAGACTCAAGACTCAAGACTCAAGACAGATGAAGAAGAAAAAGGATGAATGGGATATACATTATACATAGACCGATCCGTGATCGCTAGTTACTAGATACTAGTTACGTATGTACATTATATTTCCCTTTGGATTTTGGATAATAAACTAAAAGCTCTATATTTTATGTGCATTATGTATTATACATTACACATTACATATTATTATAATATATTAGGCGCACACCAGACGAGCATTGTAAGTTTTGTACTTTTTATTGTAAGGAAATTTGTCATTGTTGCTATAGTGAAGATCACAAAAAATCAACATTTTTACAATGTTTCTTACAGAAACGCTTACAAAAAAACTTACAATGCCGTACTGGTTCCCCCTTATTATACAGCATACGTACAAAAAAGTATACAAATCCATGACACACGGAAGAAATGAGACGGAGATTGGAGACAGTCAAAGACAACTAACTACCAACATTACAAATTACAAAGTATGAAATGGGATAAAGAGAGATGAGAAGTAGGTAAAGTAAAGAGTAGACAGTATACATTGAGCCTCCTCACATTTACACTCACACACTCACGCTATCACAACACATACATAATATGCATATACAGAGAACAGAGGTATATGTACAGAGAGCATAAAATGAGGAATTAGACAAACTTTTACAAGCTTTGCAGACGGCTTAAATAAATTTGCTACGGAAGAACTGTGGACAGAATACGGAATACGGTGCAGGAGAACAGAGGACGGAAAATACTTGATACTTGATACAGTAGAAAAAGGGAGGGAAATGAACTGTACGGCTACTCATGTCTCGTGTCTCATGTAGATAATTCAATATTTCTCTTGCTCTCTGATCTATTTTCAATTTTCTATCCTATTTGTCCAAACTCCAAACTCCCAACTCCCAACTACCAACTTGGACAAATAGACAGAATTAGAAATAAAAAATACACGTGGAACAATTTGAACAAAGTGGGACATTATATAAACTTTATACGTTAATAAACTGAGCACAGCCAGCAGGCAGAGAAGAGAAGGAGAAGGATTCACTCTATAATATTATCAAATAAGAATGATATTTCTATATTCTAGATTCTAGTTTCTAGCTAAGACATAAGACATTCAAGTTTCAACAGTTTCAACAGTTTGAAGTCTGTGAGACTTTAGACTTTAGTCTGTTGCAAAACACAAAACATACAACTTTTATCTAACAGTTGATGTTTATCGTCCATCGTCTATCTTCTACCTCCAACCTCCAGGCTTCTAGCCCACCGTCTTATGAGATTATTTCCATTTATATGATTATTTGAATTACTAAAATTGAGTTGAAACATTTCCTTGGCAAAATATCAATCAATTATTTATTATTGTCCTTCCAACTTCCAACTACACGTTTTCCACATTACCCGATAACTTTTTGTGCGAATTGCCTACTCTGTACTTTGTTCTCTGTAAGCAGTACGTTGTACGTTGTGCGCTGTGCGATAGGTTGTAAAACAATTTTATTTTGCCTGTCTGTATGTCACAGAATACAGACAGTCAATAGACAATAATATTTCCGTTTTTACAATGTTGCTTCCATTTTCAATGACGTTATTGGGAAGCTATTGGATTGAAAAGAAACCAAATAAAGTTAAAACACCCTCACTTCCTCACTATTTTATGTCGCCTTCAAAGTTGAAAACATGAATGATTTTGGCTGTGGAAGCGAAGCTGACTCTAAAATGCGGAATCGTCTTTGTTCACCATCATATGCCTATTCAATTATTCAACAATTTCCGCTAGATGGAACAACTACCGAGTACAAAATTTGCCCGCTAGAGGGACACTTCCACAGACAGACGGACGGACACGACGATTCCAATACTCAGCTTCGTTTCCTAAAAAAGAACTCGAAACTAGATTTGCATCTAGTTTTTAGTGTTTTTTTTTACCGTGATTCATTTCAAGATCCAAATTTTTCCTATTTTTGATATTCACATGAAAATGAACTGAGCTGAACTGAAATCAAATGGATGATGATGCTCTCTAAAATTTGTCCAGTAGGAATTGTCTAGTCAGTAGTCAGTAGTCAGTAGTCAGTAGTCAGTAGTCAGTAGTCAGATGTCTTTATCAGCAGGTTTTATATAAATGTTTTGCACTGCACTGTGAGTTGTGTGTAGAAAGTAGAATGTAGAATGTAGATAGTTGGTTCCTTTTATTTTCCCCATCAAGTGAACAGATGAAAATGGAAATTGAGGACAGAGTCATTCCCCTAAATTCCTCTTTTCTTGTCCTCTACTCTACTGTGCTCGGTTCAGTCCAACTCAGCCCAACTCAACTCGAAATACTTGTCCACTTTTCATGTACAAACATTTATTATACCTTTATCTATACAAGGTATAAAAGTTGAGCAGGAGTTTTCTACTTTCTACTTTTATATCTCATGTACAATGGCCACAACTTCCTCCCTTAACTTTTCTACTCCACTCCTACTTATCAGCTGCAGCTCCGTCTTCTTCCTCTTCCTCTTCTTCTCCTTCTTACAAAGACAAATATTAACTTTCTGTTTAACCTTTCTCTCTATTACAATATCTTTTGTGTAATCTGTAATTGTAGTTGGTTAGTTTATACATACATGTATACATAGATACTTGGTGTACTGCTAATACACCAATATAATTTTATAGCCAACCATGTACAATGTACAATGTACAGTGTATAATTTATATTGTACACTGTTCATATTCATGTACATACATATGAAAGGAGATAATATAGATAGATGTGTCGGAATAAACTGGATTGCTGATTTTTCTTCTTCCCCTCTTCGCTCTTAGGTCAACAATCTACAGTCTTTAGTTCTTTCACCTAGCCAATTTATTATGTGTAAAAAACGACTACTCTGTAATTTAGTGGTAGGAAATTGAGCTCAGTCATCAGTATTGAATTTGGGTTTCGGAATTCGGAATTAGAGCCATTTATAATCAACTTCACAATACCATTTATTTATTTGGGAAGCTAACTGCCTTAGCTCTATACTATATTTACTTTTTTACTCTTTACTCAGTGCTCGATACTGGATACTTGATACTCGATACAGAGTACATAAAAGCTTTTGTATGTATATTCTGTACAGCCGTAAATATAATTATTTTAATTTCATTTTAATCCAGGACTTATAAAAATAGTTGTAATTCATCCGATCCCAATGGAATGAAGCGGAATTAACATGTCATTTGTAAATTGTACAATACAGTGTACATTCTAAATATCATGCGTCATGTCATCATGTCGTCATGTACTTTTGTAGCATTACACGTGGAACTCGGCAATGAATTTTACAATCTGGAAACACAGAGCACACAGCGCACAGTGTGGAGGAATGTATGCTGTACACTGTGCACTGTACATGGTACAACTGACTGAATCTGGAGGCTAGAAAGGAAGATTAAGCGAGAAAATGAAGATGAGATTTATCTACAAGCGTAGAGTGTAGAGTGTCGAGTGTGCGAGAGTGAAAATGAGAGAACGAGAGAGAGAGAGAGAAAGTGTGAGAGATAAATTGAATTATTATCACAGCAGATGTACACACATGTAATAAAGTGTAAAGTGGAGATATGACGCCTTTACGTAATCACTGTTCTCCGTTCTCAGTTCACTCCTAACTGTTCACTGTTCATTGTGCTTGCATCCATCCGTCTATATTTACTCATCTATCTACATTTGTGTGTCTGTGTCTGTACTCTGTATGGATGTGAAATGTAAAATGACTGCAAGTGTGAAGAAGAAGGGAGAAAGTATGGTTCCATACATGTGGAAAGGGCAATGCACGTAAAAGTTTTTCCAGGGGCAGGGCTAGGTTATACATTTCAAATCCGACTCGTGCATCCTTCATCCGACATTATACAGTATCTTCTATCTTGTGTGTAGTGTCTTCTGTGCACTACTTAATAGCATTAGAAGTGGAGTGGAGCTGCACAATCTTCAATAAAGTAATAGAGAGTAGAAAGTAGAAACTAGAGAGTAGAGTACAAAGTCAATAGTCAATATTGCTGTTCCAATCGCAATCGTAGATATCAATATTGATATCACTTTCATAATATCATTTCTATCTCCTATCTTCCATCTTCTCATCCTAGACATTTTGCACAATGCAGCACAAAGCAGAAAGCACAATGTACAATTCATGTACATATATGGCAACTTTGAACCATGTAAAATATAAAAGAAAAAGTGAAGACATAGATTATAGAGTATAGAGTATAAGGTAAAAGTAAAAAGGGCATGTTCATTGTAATTTTTTTGCAGCAGAGTCCTTAAGAGTCAAGAGTCTGGATTCTAGTTTCTAGATTCTAGAAAGGAACGTAGATATGAATTTTACATATCTATTTTAGCTACATTAGGCTCAATTTTCAATGCAATACATATTTCACAATGTATCTAGCATTCAGTAAGATCAAATGGGAATGGGAATTGGACTGAAAAGGAAAATGAAGCCAATGGGGGCAACTAAGAGCAGAGGAAACCCAAGAAAAGTCAAGAGAAAATAATATGTGGGATGAAGGATGAGAAGTAGAAGAGGAAAATGAAATACGTGGATGGTGAATGTGAAGGAAAATCGAATAAAAATGACTTACAACTCTTCATTTACTACTGGAAATTAGAAAAAAATTGTATTTTCCAGATTCCAGATTCTGTCAAAAGAAGAAAAGTTTGGTTTGGGCAAGTGTTGATTTTGTTCCATGCCAAAAATCACCCAGATCCCAAGTCATTTGACATGTGACTGGTAGAAATTTGATCCAAAAATTTACTGTACATATTTGCTCGTAGAAAAATTTCTTGAATATCTTGCGTATTCTAGGCTCTAGTAAAAACAAAGCCAAGATGGCAGTAGTTTATGCTTTTAAATGGGGTTTCTGGTCAAATTCCGCATGGGAGGTCAAAAATGACATTAATTCTCCCATATGCATGTAAAAGGTAAAATCGTATATTTTTAAAGACAACGCCAAAACACAACATGGAAAAAACAAGTTTCAAATACCTCCATGTAAATTTTCGTTATGAGCGCATCAAACCATGTACATTGAATGGGGTTCAGGAGGTTCCAAAACTGGCGCTGCACTTGACAACCTGCCATTGTGAGTGTATTATAGATTGAGTAACATTGAATAATGTAATAATATACGTAAAACGTAAAACGTAAAACGTAGTCAATGTACATATAAGAAAACTACCAACTCGTGGGAGGTTTTTTTCAAGAGACGGTTCTCTCTCTCTCTCTAGGTTCTAGTTTCTAGTTTCTAGCACCAAGTAATTCGGCGTTCGGTAGTTACAAAGTGAAAAGAGTTTGGAGTTTGGAGTTCGGAGTGTGGAAAATGAGTACATCCTCTGCGCCTACTTGTTCTTTTTTGTAATGTCACGGGAAAAATGAGCGGACAAAGACACATTGATATTTTACAAGAAGTAGAGTATTCACATTTTTCTCACAAAATATACCCGCTCTTGACTCTTTGAATCTTTTCACATTATCAATTCCATTTTTCCAAATGGTGGTTCAACTACATGAGACCAAACTAAACTAAACTTTCTCCCTCTGAGCCAAATGCACAATTGTATAAAGGCAGTAATATAATTCTTTATTCTTTATAAACATTTGTGCGCTATGCAGTCAGCAGTCAGCACACAGACTAAAGATATATGTATATACAGACAAACTTGGAAAAGAACAACTTATGGACTTTCATCTTCCGGCGTCGTCTTTGTCTTTGTCCTTGGCTCTTACGTTGATTTTGACTTTTGATTTAAGATTAAGATTGGAAAGAGATTTTTGGATAGAGATTCAGATTGAGATTTTGGATTTAGACTTGATTTGAGACTTGAGATTTCCATAATATTTTCTTCAACTCACTATCTATTATCTATTTTCTACCTACACATAATATTTTTACGTCTTTTTCCTTTGCTAGAGGAAAAGTAAAACTGAGGATAAAAACGTACATTTATTTTACCATTCGCAGCCCATAACTTCATGCTCCATATAATCCATACCCCTTACTCCATACTCCATACTCTATACAATATACAATACATTGTTATATCTTTTTATCCAGGATTCATACAAGGTGTTACTTGTACTTTGTACATTGTACACTGTACACGGACAGGGATTTAGTTTGGATTTCAGATTTCACTGTCAAAATGAAATGCAAATACTACACGCTAAATTCTTTTTTTCTTGATTCTTGATGGCTTTAACTCTTTAAATTATGACAAAGGGAAAACGGAAAACATTAAAGCTTGAAAACCCGAAACAATACAAAATACAAGGCAAAGCAAAGGAAAGCAAAGGAACAAAAAAACAACAAACAAACCAACACATGACAGAGTCAAAATCCCAACTCAAGCCAACTTTCTATTTTCTGTCTGCTATCTTCTATTCTTAGAAAGAAACATGGTCCACGAGAAGAGATAACGTCAGTGAATATCAGGGATATTTTGTTTATACATGGGCCAAATTGCCTATTGTCCTAGTATATATAATATATATAGTGGATGATGTATAATCAAGGATGCGTATCGGTCACAAGGTTCACGATTTTTCAAGCATTGCGTTTAGGTATTTTCGGTTTCGCTACATAGAGCAAATGAGCGGCCGCTCATGTATTTTCAATACCGAAAATACCGAAAGTAACTTCGTGAGCGAGAAATCATACAAAAAAGTAGCTCAAACGCTAGAGC
>JAQGBH010001421.1:0-32767 GCA_034698265.1 Sminthurinus aureus | reverse complement strand
GAAAAGAACAGACGGACGGACGGACAGACAGACAACATGATAGAATAAGGGGAGCTCGCTTCGCTCGCTCCCTAATACTCAAAAATCCTAATATTTAGTAATAATAATATAGTTGGTCATGAGAGTAATGACAAATACTTTTATAATCAAAATATGTTCCATAATATTTTATTATATTATTTATGCTTATGATGTTTACAATAATTTCTGCAGGGTTGTTTTCATTTGTTGTTGTTTGATCATGTTGTTATTCGGTTTGGTCCGCCAAGTTCACAATTCAGTTTCTTGATTTGTTGTCTGGGATGTTCACTCTGTTCATCTGAGGGGGAAACGAACCATGGAATAGAATCGGATGTACATTGGACGTTGGACATGTATGATGTGTAAGCTATATGTACTGAGTATAGCTTCCAGCTTAGTTAGCCAAGCTCCAAGTTACGAAGGGTCTTATTTGTCGTTCAGAGAGAGAGAGAGAGGAACTCATGAAATTACTATAGAATGCTTAAAATATTCATCAGAAAATCAGAAAACTCCACACAATGTTTCAATTTTTCTGATGAATTCTAATGTTATGTACACCATATCTCAATTTCCTTCATTACATAATTTTTTCATCATGTATCATGTAGTATTGCTGTATTTTGTATTTTGTATTGTACACTTCAAAGTTCTAAATGATGTGCATGGTTTTGTTCCTTTACACTATTTGTACATTTTATAATGTAGAATGTAGAAGAAAGGACAAACGATTGTACAATCCGCTTCACAATGTTACATGTAGTAATGTAGTATGCATGCATCTTTTGTTAGATGTTTTTGCCTTTAGGTACAGGAAATTGTAAGTAGTGCGCGCATATAATTTCACTACTTGTACTTATAGATTTTGAGGTTGCTACGGCACTAGGCAGTAGACGACGACGAGATGAAGCCTTGAAATGGAAACTGACGATGAGATGGACAAAGAAAAAGGCAAGAGCAAAGTAGGGTCCGGTGAGCACCATGGCAAAAGTAAAAGCACTGCCTGTCTCTCCCTCCCTCTCTGTCTGTTCTCTTCCTTTTCTGCTCCGTTCTCCATACTGAAGGACTGGATGAAGGAGACAGAGAGAAAAATCGCGTGAAATTTGTCAGCGTCAAAGACGGTCAATTTGATGCAAGCATCGAAAACTTTGGAGCTGAGTCGGAAGAGATTCTTTTCCCTTCTTTCCTCTTTCTAGGATTTTTCTTTCTTTATTTTCATTTCCTTTTTCGACATACATACATATGCATCTTGAATCTCGATTCAACTATATATGTACGTTTGGCATCTGCATTCATTTTATTAAATAGGTATACTGGTACGCACTCGTTGGTCTAAACATGCTTCTTATCCCTTACTTTTATTTTCACCATCAATCCGATTGCAATTCTTCCTGTTCAATGTTCCTGTCTTAAATTTGTACTCTTCCTGTTTCTTGTTATTTTACTTGAAGTTTGAAATACAAAGGAATACTTCTTCATAAATCTAGTACAGAGAAGTACAGTGTCTATAATCTATAACAAATAAATTTATGTAGATTTTATCCTCTTTTTACAATACTCTTGTTTGTGGATTTGTTTTTACACTTGTTTATACGAATGACTAAACTCTAAACTTTAAATACACGCAGGAAAACAAATAGTTTACCATATACCGCTGCAAAATCTTTTAAATAAATATCGTACAAAATTCAAGAGTAGTAAAATGATCAAAGAGAATGAACTGAGAAATTTTTTTGCATCTTTTATTTATTTATTCTGTATTTATGGTACATTATGTGATTACACATCATGCTTGACTACAATGGATGTTGGACATGTAATATGTATAAGTACAATTCTTATCCTTATTATTTAAGATTCAAATCTTTTATACATCTTTGTTCTTTGTTTTTCGGAGTACAATAATTGTTTGGTCTCAAGTCTCAAGTTTCCAACATTTTATTATTGTCCAGTGTGTAAGAGTGACTGAGTAAATAAGAAACCAAAATTTTCTCTCTGTGATAAAACTTTTCTCTTTCACATGTACTTTCCTGTACTTTCCGTTGTCTTGTCTCTTGTCTCGTCGTCCTTTTCCATCCTTTTTCTGCTGATGTTGTTGTAATATGTAATATGTATGAGAATCATTTTAATGGTAGAGTTTTCTTGATTCTTTTTCCATCCAAGTATGCATATCTATGCTATGTGTGTCTCCAGTCTCCATGTATAATATATGTACACAAACTGCTGGGAAATCGAGAAAAAGTGAATCATATCGAGTTGATGTCAAAGCGTAGCTACAAGTATGTGCAGTGTTCAGTTTAGTTGACTATAGAAATTATTATGTATTTGAACTAGATACATATGCAATTCTACAAATCTATATTATATCATGTATGTACCATGTACAATGTACAATGTTCAAGTATGAAAGTTGTTCTCGGAGGAGAAATGCGAAAGGAGAGGAAGAAGAAGTAGAGAGAGAATTGAGAGGAAGAGAGCGGAGAGAGAGAAACAAGATATGATAAGTCATGGAAAAATCTATGACTTGAACCTACACAATAATGTATGAAATGCTGCCGATTTGGGGGAAAAAGTTTTTTTCTTCTGTCCATCCCTTCGATCCTTCGATGTCCTGTCCAGCCCAATGAACGTCAGTCAGGGAGCGAGCGAGCGAAAGAGAGAGGAAAGAAAGGAGGAAAAAAGGGAAAAAAGACGAGTCAGAAAAACCATTCCATTCAACTCGAAATAGTTGAGAGTCTATCCATACATCAAACACACTAATTAAATATTAATCCTTGTACATACTTCCTCTTTTCTCTATAAATTTATATATTATTCCGTTTTCTCAAATCATGGCTTTACTTTTCCCTCATATCTATATCCATCTATAGATATCAATAATATGCAGTATGTGGTTGTTATATTGTATAAGGTTTACATCCATTGGCATAGTAAATTAGAACAAAGATGAAAAAAGGAGGATAGGATAATACAGTATGTACCTATTCTGAACGTGCTCTATACTTTTATTCATCCATTTAATTTTTCATACGGACATAAATTCAATGATTTTTTTGCCTGACACACGAGGGATTTGTAAAGTTCAATTTCTTCAATTCCAAAAGAGAAAAATATTATTGGTACTGATAGTAATAATACTTATTATTATTCCTTCGGAAGTTAATTACATATCGTGTGTTGTGTTATAGGATATAAAGTTGAAGTTTTACACTTGCTTATTTCAAAGGAACTTTTCATCTTCAAACCTTAACTTGCTTTAACGCAGTTTCTAAATAATTGTTAAAGGGGAAAGGGAGAGAATTATCTGGTTCAAAATATGCCGACGCAAGTACATACTATATACATGTATTTTTTATATTTATGTAAGTGGTGTAAGGTGTAAGGTTATGTTATACATAATATAGAAAAAAATTACACAGGATACAGACATCTTGCAAGTAAAGTAGCTGGAATGTACTGTGTATTGTACACTTACACTAGACACTAGACACTAGGAGGATGGAATGAAAGTTAAACTTTTTTTATTAAAGCTCCAAAGCCCTGAACACTTCTTTACAAGCTCTTACAATAACAGCTTGAAAACGTGAAGAAATGAGATTTACCAAGAACCAAGAACTGATGAACACATCAGAATATTTCTATTATTATTATTATTATCATCATCATTGTGTTCAGCTCTTCTACAATTTTTACCAATCGAGTTTTTTTCCTTTCTTTTGCCTCTTCCATTTAATTTAATTTGGAAAATATGCCTTATACAGAATACACAGATGTATTTGGTTCTTTATTCTGTATATTATGTGTTGTATTGTAGAATAGACTGTCTCTCTTACATTTTATTCGGGTCATAATTTTATCATGTTACAATATGAGAATTGAATTAAATAACATGTACGACATACCACATTTTTTCTTCCTACTTTCTACGTTTTATCAAACGGCAAGCTTGCTGTCTGCTCCTTGCTTCTCCAATGAAGTAACCAAATTAAGTTAGTGGATTCAGCATGGAATAGCAATGTATAATCCACACATGACTAGAAATTTTCAATAAAAATGCTTTGATCAGACGAGGAGAGTGAAAAAATTGTGAATTCTTCATTTGTTCTAGCAAAATATGATATTATGCCAATTTTGAACATAGTATTTTTTGCCATATTTTCATATGTGTTTTATTTTTTATTGTTTGATGTTTCATTGAACCTCTTAAATTTAAAATCATCTTCTTGTTAGCACCTTTTAAGTCGGTATAAATGTTCAACTACAATTTTACAATATATTATGTAACTTGGATAGTATCAAATTAGTTTTAAAGCTTGTTTTGCCAAATATAATATTTATATAATATTATGTTATCATATATAATTTTAAAGAAAGCAAAGTTGTAAAGGAATCAAAAAACCAAGTAGCATTTTATCAAGTATTTTATAAAACGCTTAAGTAAAAGCCAAAAGGTCATGATCTTGCATGAACTGGTTTAAAATGTAAACAAACATACAAACAAACAAACAAATGTGAGAATAGTAGTAAAAGTTGTGACACAAAGTATAATGTTGATATGAAAGGTATGAACGTATAACCACGCACACCCGTGTACAACGTACATTCTACATTCTACAGTACACATCTCTTGTATCTTGTATCTGAGTGAATGAGTATAAAATACACAAGTACACATTGAAGTGCTCCAAGGTGTCAAAGGAAAGGAGAAGGAAGGAAAGGAACGAAGCATCGAAGCGAGACGGGCAATAATAATGTCAAGTCTTGTCAAGGTTTGCGGTGCGGTCTCTCTCTCTCTCTCTATGCATCCACAAAGTCATGTGAAAACCAAAATCCCGCTACCGTAAAACCAAACCCGACGTACAATCTATTTTCTTCATTTTTCCGTATGTGTAAGCCTGTGCATCGCCTTCCCACTTTCTACTTTCCACCACCATGATGTAAACATACAGGTTCTAAAGTTTTTCTCCACTTTTAGAATGCAGAGGAGTGAAAGTAAAATCTCTTCACATAACTTTCCTTTTCACTGTTCACTGTTCACTGTTCACTTTCATGTGTATACCCAATGCTCAATGCTCACTTCTCACTTTTCACGTTTACACCCTTTTTGTTTCAATTCAATCTCGCTCAAAAATACCAAGAGTTCAATTTTCAATTCTGTCAGTAGTCAGTATACATATCTATTTATTTTCATATCCAGTGCAAAAATATGCTGGATGGAATGACTAGGGTAATCCATTTTACCGTTATTTTGTCGATATCTACCACAAAATGTATCCTGTACACTAAACACTAAACATTTTACACTGAACATTGTACTTGCAGACAAGTAACAAATACCAAATACCAAAGCCAGTAGGAAGTTCGTATGAATAAAGCCAATTGTGTTTTGTACTGTGTACTGACAATGAGTACATTCTCGGATATACACGAATATGCATGCACTTTCAGACAAAAACCTAGACCGAGAAAGAGGGGGAAATAGCTGTATTATATAAGCCATCTAAGATGATTTCCCATTGTTCGATTAGACCGAGATTATCAGTTGCTCACTTTTCTCACTCTCGGTAGTACTCTGAACTTTACCAATGTACTTTTATGTAGATATATTCATATTGTACATGCATTCATATGAATATAAGTGTGTCAAAATCTCCAACTCAACCAACCTGTCAATGTCAATCTATTCTTCACAAGCTTAGGGATTTTATATCAAATGTGTTCTCCTTTTCTGTATAGTGTATATTGTATAGGAATACAGATAGATAAACGGATAGATAGATGTTGTTCGTACACACATGTATCTCGTTGGTGATATGGCTGCGTAAAAAATTATTTGGCTCAGATCCCACATCTCGCTTTCTCACATCACTTAAACAATCCCAATCCCAATACCAACTTCAGAATCCAGCTTCCAGAATCCAGAATCCAGAGTTTGGAATCATAGTGAAATGGAAAAATATTTCAAAGTTTCTTCTTCAATTCCCTTTCCTACTTTTTCTCGTCATTCAAGTGAAAATAATTTCTTTTATTTGCAAGTTTTCCTCACTTTGTTCTGGTTTTTGTATGTGTATTTTAAGTCCTCACTCCTCCCTGTACCTTTGACTATTGACTATTTTGTATTTGATTGTAGAATACATTGTACTGTTGAATAACGATAGCGGTCCAAGGTATGAATATGTACAATCTGAATTCTACATACAGAATATCTGTGTAGAAAATAAAATAAAAATGCATGCATGAACAATAAGCAACGAACAAGAGCGGATTCCAAATTTTCCGATTAAACTAATCCATGATCCTTGGATACTTTACCATGTACAATGTACTATGTATGATGTACGACCACCTTTTATTTTCTATTAAATACATCCGTCGCATCCGTTGAAAGTTGAAACATACGGAATACGGAAACGAGGGAAATGAGGGAAATAAATAAACCATTGTAAATACAAAAGTTGAACGATATCTGTAATCTGTATATTATATAAAAATCTGTAAATTTTTAGGAAAATCATATGAATTTACTTTTTTTGTTTGCAAGTATTTGGGAATACACTGAAATAGTCAATTGAGTTGAGATGAACTGGGAATCGGGAATCGGGTAGCGGATGGATCACACACCTTGAGCTAAAATTTTGACATGCTATACTATGCTGTGGACTTTACTAGCAGTGAATTGGATTTGGATTTGAAAAGTCGGAGGCATATACACTATACATAATACATAATGCATGTTTGTATGGGTAGCTGTCAAAGAGGTTTTGGATTTTGGATTTTGAGTTGAAATTCTGTCTCTTTCCCTCCTCCCGAATTGGTCAGTTTACTTACTAATCGGACTTTTTAGAAATAGATCCATTGATATGTCAGTATTAATCATTTGGTGGGTTTAGAACATCCAAATGACTCAAAATAGTATCATACATATATGTATGTTGCCTATGCATGTTGTAGTAATATTTCGGTTTATGATATGATTTTAGCCCTACTTTTGTACAATTATTACTACTTGTAAATTACAAGTCTCTGAATCCAAATCCAAATCCACATCCAAAATAACGTAAAGTTTCACATTTTGATCCCAGATGGAAATTTATAGATGAAAAGTAAATACCATTCCATAAAACTCGGTCCAGTTGACAATGACACTGACATTGACACTGGCATCGGGATCGGCATCGTCCATCGTCATTGATATTTTCACAGTATCTACTTTATTTCAGTCCACTAGTGAAATGAAGTAGATGCACGATTGTAAAACTCATATGTATGGTGTATAGTACATGATGTATGGTAGGTTTGTACTTTGTATAAAATATAAAGTATAAACAAGTAGTGTCGGTCCATGTCCACTTCCACGTGTAATATATAGTATATATGTATCGTACTTAAGCTTAAGGCTAAGGTTTTTGAGTAAAAATAAGCTGATTTTGCCCAATTTTTCCTTCCCATATTTATCGGTTCGTGGTTATTGTTGCTATTCTTTGGACGATGTGTATATCATATTTGTATATAAGTAGAGAGTAGAGAGTAGAGACGGAGGGATTGAAACCCTTTTTTTCCTCCCATTTACACTATTATGATTCCCTTTCTGGGTTACTCATTTTTGCATGTATAATAAACATACATGCGTTTGTATTGAGTATTGAGGCACACTTACAATCTATTGGTATTGATTCACTCTTTACTTTACTTTATTTTTCCTTTTTTTCTCCCTTTCCACCAAAAACCAAACACCAAATACCTAACAGACTTTGATATTTGTACATTTTTTCCCTTTTTTCTCTCAAACATGAACAAAAAAAGAGAGTGTATAATAGTTTTCCATTTTTCACATCCTCCCCACAGCACAAAAAAATGGGAAATCCAAAATCCATTGAAAAAAAATTCCATTTTAGTTTGTATTCCAGATTCCAGTCGTTATTCATGTACTTCATATATGTATCTATGTAGGTTAGATTTTTCCAGGATTCTGAATGTTTACACTTTTTCCTCTCCTGGACAGTGTACTGCCTGTTTGTATACGTGTGTCTGCGTCTGCTGTGTAAATTGTAAAATGTGAAGAGTCTGCTGTCGGCTCATTGAGGTACACGATTTGGATAGGATGTGTCATAAAATGAAATCAAGTACGTCACATTTCACATTTTATATGTGTGCAGTATGTACGTATATGCATTTAAAAAATTATAGGAAAATCTAAGCATATTATAATCATTCTCATCATCATCATCATGTGATGCACTCAATTTGAAAAGGATGAAGATCAGCAGCACATATGCTGGCTTGCTCTCGGCTGGCTTTTCCATTTTTTCTCCATATTTCCATTTTTCGATTACCTTTAAAAACCTTTGAGTTTTTGCCTTATTTTCCTTCTTCCTTCTTCATCCTTTTCCCATTCAAATTCGATATTCAAGAGTACAATGACAAACAAGCAAGCAGCCAGCAAACCAACATGCGTAGCTAGTGGATTGTATGTAGATAGTGGATATAATGTGGACATATATTTTATTTTATTTTATAGTCCTGACTCCCGACTTGACGGCAGCATGCGGCTGCCACGAGACCTTATTTTTCATGATTCTACAAAGCAATGCATATATTAGATAAAGTTACAATGTACAATGGACATTGTACATATATATGTACTTGACAATATTTTTAAGAGTTCCAGTTTTTACTTGTACGTTGTACATTACACATGTATCTTTATATCTTTTGTACCGAGATCGATCCATAGATAATATGAGGTGGGTCAAATGCTCTCCACTCTCCATAATATTCCATATTCCGTATTCCATACAATGTGTGTCAAATCTTTGTAAAATAAGTATAAATTATACTTTTTAACCCCAAAATCTGTGTTTTTTTTAGTTTTTTATGCCCGTCACTTTTACCATGTGGAATAAAATTAGTCAACAGATATTTCTTGTACATTCTACATTGTAAATATTTGTACCTTTACATTTTTGCATCTGCCGTAAAAGTATGTAGATTTATTGTTAATGTTTTTTTACACAGTAAATAGCTTGAGGTACAAAAGGTGTAGGCATAAATAATTTCATAATTAATGTTCCAACATGATATAGAAGTTTAGCTTGATTTTGGATTTTGGATTTTTAGTGATGTGTTTCCCAAATCAGACAGTTGCATCTTTCACTGCAGAAGAAATTTCTGGGAAATATCAAATTATCTATCAAGTCGTCTGTTACATGTAGCCAGTAGTTATTGCCGTAGTAATGTGCAAGTTGAAAAGTGGATTGGATTTGGATTTGGATTGGACTGGGTTGAATTGACGTGGTGATGAAGACTTCTCATCACTTCACACTTCTACTACATTTCCTAATAGCCATTGGCACTGGCATTGGCAGTGGCACCAACCGACAGCGACTATGTAGCATATTCTACATATAGAAAATGTGTACATCCTGCTTACAGCGTGTTGGAAAGGTTGAAATGTTTGTTTATTACCTCTTTTTCGAATTGTTGGATATTTCGTTAGATGTGGATTGATATAATTTATTGATTGGATCAGATTGGATTTGAATGTATTTAGTTGTATGATTTTTGGGCTGTTACAGTGTTGCAGTTTATAGTTTATAGTGTGTAGCATACTTAATTTTACAAAATCGTTTACAGATATCATAGTTTTGTCAGTTTTCTCTACATATGTATGTATTTTATATAGTTTCAAGTCGTTTTATATGTCAATTGCCGATATTGTATACTGTGTGCTGTGTTTGTTTCTATACTTATAACTTATAATTATTATCCAGAAATTCGGAGACAGTAATACTTATGCATTGTATAATATACAATGTACACAGGATTGAATTAATAATTGGACAGGGTAAGAATTTCAAGCTTCATCGAAATTATCAGAATTATTAATCAGGTTAAATTGCTAAACGTGTTTCTACTGAAAACCACGGACACGGACGCCGTTGGGTGATTATCATTACAAATCCTGATAAAATTTTCTGGCTCTTTATGTCTTTTGCCTTTAAGATTATTCAATATCCATATCTACATGCATACGTTTATGCAACTCCCGTTTTCCTATTCAAATCTATGAAATTTACATGCTTATCTAGATTCTAGATTCTAGATTCTATGTATAATGTATAAGACAGATATTAGATATTAGATAGTTTAAAACACCATGTCTTTTTCAACCCAAACTTTGCGTTTTAGCATTACTCGTATTACGGTTTACGGTTTACGGTTCATGGATTACGGAGTGTGGCCGTACTAAAAATCAGAAAAAGTTTTCCAAAACTCCATTTTTTTACGTAAACACTTTTTGCAAATACTTTTCCCAGTATAACATGCAGGAGACGTGGAAATGGTAATAAAAGTGTTGCTCCGTTCTCCATTCCTTATTTTATAAAGGTTTAGCGCCTTTATAAAATACGTAAATAGACACTGGATTTAAAAAATCGATTGGAAATTTTCAGTTACTTCAAACTTATAAATTTATCTATATCTATATAACCGGCAACGTCAACGTTAACCGGTCAGATGTATTATGAAAGAGATTATGTATGTTTATGCAGTTCAACGAAACCCAGTCCAGTGGTATCGCTCCATTTCTCGCCCTCGTAAACTTCCCGTTACCGTTGCCCTTACTTTCACTCGAAAACTCTCTCTCATTCTGTTTTCTGTTTCTCTTGGATTCACTTGGTATGGTTTGGAATGGTGTAGTAGGAGTTTGCTCCAACACACAATTTACGATTAGCAAGTTGGTCAAATCAAGTAGTAAAGTTTGTTCCTTTTTGGATCGTCTTATTTGATTTATACACGAATTTATAATTTAATCATACATCATACATAAAAGCGTAAAGTCGAACTATTGGCTGTATGTACTTTACAATTTATAATGTTGGAGAAGACATAGAGACATTTTGTAGCCAAAAATACACGTGTAAATATCCTATGTATAGAGTGTAGGGTGTAGGGGCAATGAGCAGATATATGCATGTGAAATGTACAATTTGGAATCCATCTTCACACGCTACGCTCACGTATGTACATTGTACACTTGTGCATATACTTTGTTCAATTTTCAAAGTATACGAGTCAAAATATCGTACTTACATAGGAAAATTGAGAAAGTGGATGGAAAGTAAAATCCATTGGATCGACTTCAAAAATTTCTAATGACTGGAATTCAAAGCTGAAATTATAGATGGAGAAAATAGTTATAGTTTTAATGCGCCAGTGAGTTCCCGTGCTTTGCCTTTCTTCTTTCTCCAACAAAATTTCAAACAGAACCAGTCTGTCGTCTGTAGTCTGTACTGTGTCGCCGATTCTTTCTTTCTCCTGGCTACAAAACAGTAGACATCAGACATCTACACTTTCCAATTTCCAATTCCAATGCCCATATTCAACTATGTTCAACTTGAAACTTATACACTACCGTAGAATCTAGAATCTAGTGTACACTATACGCTATACATTGTTTGCTGTACATTGAACATGTATTATTAGCATCATACATATTACTTTCAACTTTCAATATAGGTAGAAAAACTGGACACAAAATTTCTTCATTGTACATTACGAAAACTAAAACACGAAACTAAAGGAAAGGAAAAGCTTTCAACCTCATTTCACAAGCCGGTTGATTGTTATTGTTACACAATACAAACACACTAAACTACACTACAAAACGGTACAACACACGACGTTTCCATTCCATATAAAATGTTTTACAGCACCAAGTACAAAATATTATTTATGGCATGAAATTATAGACATAATTGAATAGCGTACAACTTACAATACAATATCAAATGATATACAATAGCTCTGTAAAGTTTTCTTTAAAAAATTGTTCCTAATACAAATTTTTTGAACCACACACAATACACAATATTCCATATACCATGTATTAATGTACAATGTTCCATGTTATCCACTATGTACACCATAAACCATAAACTACAAACTATAAATTGTACACTGATCGATAATGTATTACATCATATAAATGTTCAACATACATTTTGAAAATGGGCGGAAAACAAATATCAATTTTTTTTGTTATCTACATTTCGTATACATGGCATAAAAAAGTTCAAACATTACACTTTTTTTATAAATGTAAAAAAAAAGTGGTAAAAGCAACCGCCCGTATCTTTTTACGTATCGTCTCCTATCGTAGCGTATCAAGTCGTATCCCAGTCTAGTAATCTAACTCTGTAATTTCGTATATTCTCCATAATCCTTTTACGACTAATTCTTTCTATGTATTTCATGTGCAGAATGTAGACTGTAGACTCTAGGCTGTACATAGAGTGCATAGTGCAATGTGCATTTTGTATTGTGTATGATATATTAATATTATATAATAATATTACGTGGAGATTGAGATATGAAATCGAGGTTTGAAAACAGTGCCAGTACATTTATTTATTTGAAACCGGCTTGCCTCCAATGTACACTGTAAACTGTACGTTGTGCACTGTACATTTTAGATATTTATAGATGAAGAAAGAAAGAGGGAAATTTTTTTTTGTTCTTTCTTTCTTTCTTTTCCTGATCAGCACGCAAAATCCAATCGCAATCGCAATTCAGAAAGGAAGAGAAATTTTTTAAAGCACCATATCCACATTCTACATGTGAAAGTTGTATAATCCATAACTCTTACTGCCGTATCCCGTTTATTATGTATGTAGTATGTAGTTTGTACGTAGCACATGGATGTACGTAGCACGTATGGTATAAAGTAAAAAGTGAACGATGTGAAAGAGTGTGCTAGTATGTGAGAATGGATTGGAATGGAATGGAAACGGGAATAAGGGAAAATATATGAGCGATCAACAAGAGTTTCCATGTTTTACTTGATTCCCGGTCTCCTTTTCTCCGTTTCTCGCGCTCTCTTTCTCTCTCGTCTTTCAATTCTACATTTTACATGCACTAGATATCAGTATTGCCTACTGTATTCCCATTCCCACTAACCCATAGATAAGCCAAGGAGTAAGAATTTTTTCTTCGTTTTGGGTTCAGCTTTGAGTTTTGTTCTTGTAAAATTTACTATAAACATCAAATTTTATACATGTACCCTATAATAATATCAATTGTACGTTGTACAATGTACAATGTATATGTGTATGGATAAGTTTGTTAAACTTTTAAGCGGATAGTTGATAGATTATTTCCTACTTACTATACCACACACAATACACAGCCAAAGTACGGACATATGTTGATATTATTATTCTATCTGTAGTTTGTAGAATGTAGAATGAGGAGAAAATGCACATATTTTCTATTTTTTCTCATGCTCCTTTAGACTTTAGACTTGAGACCTGAGACTCGAGACTCGAGACAGAAAAAGATGGATAGACGTGCACAAATATCAGTATTGTACATTGTACACTGTACACTACAACTTATTCCAAGCACAGTTATCATTATTATTATTATTGTTATGTATATATATGAGGAGAAAATAAAGTAGGAGAAAGAGAGAATGAATGACGGGACGAGAGAATGCTGGAATAGTAGTAGACCGTCTGCTGCGATGAGAGAGAAGAGGGAGAAGGAGAGAGAGAAACATGGAGCTTATTTATGGAATATAAAGTTTAATTGATTTACAAGAGAGAGACAGAATATAGCTATCGATTAAATAATCAATAGTCAACTTGAACTGTACAATAACTGGAAACTTGGAAGATTCAACCTAGGAAATTAGTATGCATGTTAGATTTTCTCCTTCTTTCTTTCCTTATTTTCTCGCTCTTGTTCTTGCTCTCGTCCTCGTCTTCGTCTTATCATTATTATTACTAATACTGTTGTTCTTTTCCTCCGCCTTATTTTTCAAATCCCATATGTAATATCTAATGGATATATTGAGTACATGTGTTTTTACTATTAAATATACGCAATAGGAAAAAGAGCTATGACATTCTCTGTGTTTTTACTCCTTTTTTTCTATTTTCTATTTTGTTATTACTCGATGTCTTTTTATTTTATTATGCCGCTCCTTCTTCTGCCGGTTTTATTTTCTTCAATACTAATAATATTTGTCTGTCTTTTGTCTTTTATAATTTATACACTAGTTTTCCTCAAAGATGGATGGAAAAAGTATGAAAATCATTCTTGACAAAAAAATTCATTATAGAAAATAGAAAATAGTAATTGTGATCCCTCTTTAAATTGAAGTATCGTTGGTAGGGTTATTGTTATTGTCACTTCTCTATACAGCTATTCCGTGAATTTATGTTTTCCTTTCCGTTAGATTTCTCTATACTCACAGTAAAGTACTTAGTGTTTATGTCGTATGTGCAGTGTGTAATGACCTCACGTTCTCTCCATTTTAATATCAATCAGTTTCCTAAATGACGAAATGTACAGTTTTTAATTCACCTTTGTCATTTTTATTTTCCACCGTTCAGCAGGATTAAATATGACTTTCTGTGAATAACAGCTGCAATTGTAATCATAATTTGAAGAAAAATAGAAGATACAATAGAGAATAGGGAAACTCATAAAATAAAATTTCCATACAGAATTATTGGAATTATTATTGTTGAATATGGACGAATGAGTCTTCTATATTTACGCCAATTATACATGGTTTTAAATAGAAAAAAATTGAGGAAATAGAAAACAGAAATCAGATTGCTGTCACTTTGGACAAATAATCATAAATCCTTGTCGCCATTTCATCAGTATTCCTCTTTTGTTTTATGCATTAGTTGGATTGTCGTATTTTTAAGGGGTTATGTTTAGTAGTAGCGTTATTATACACAATAATATATTTTGTAGCTTTAACATTCGGAAGGAAAGAATAGGAGAAATATTTAATGTAGAAAATGTAGAAAAGGTAAAGGAATGAAAAAACAAAATAAAGTACGGAAAGAAGAAAACAAAAAGGAGAAAAGGAAGAAGAAGAAGGAAAATGTATTTCTTTTTACGTATGGCACTTCAATCGAGTCATGATACATACAGTAGTAACAAAGTACAAAGTACAATGCAAGTTGTACATCAGAAGAAACACAGGAGCCTAATAGTATAATGAATATGCATCTCGTTCAATAAAATGTACACTGCACACTGTAGATCGTACATAGGCATCGACATAGACAATACAAGTAGAAATATGAATATGAGATGAAGTGAAATGCTTGAAAGCATGCAACGTTTTCCCCTGTCTTTCGTTTTCCGTCTCTCTCTGTCTTGGTGAAACTCACACAGCCAGCACAGGCATGAGGCAGGAGTGATAGAAAGGAATTGAAAGGAATAAAAAACAATTTTCTATTCTAGAGGAACCGTATTTAGCTTAATCGTCGTTGATTTGATGCGTGAGACTTTGGAGTTGGAGTTGCTCGAGTTGGAGTTGGAGTTTGAGAGTTGATTTTGATGTTGATGTTGATGTGCATGCCATTTTACCATATTCACAATTCACAATTTTATAGAAATACAATTCAACTCCAAATGAAATGAATAGAAACTTTGACTCTTTCCCTCTCTCTCTCTCTCTCTCTTTTCTTTCTTTCAAACTTGGAAATCAGAAAACAAGTTAATGCTCATTCAAATGTACGAGCAAAGGAGAGGTGATCCAGACAAATACAATATTTTAGGGAATGGGAAAACAGAGACACGGGAGCTCTACCGCTATTTCAATATTTCAATATTTCAATTTTCTACAGCTACAAACTAAAGTCCCTACATGGAAAAGGAAGCAATCCAACAAATCTAAAAACCCAAATAATCCTCATGATTAGTCAAAATTCCAACGCTTTATTTTTTTCTTCTCCAACTTTTACTTTCTCTTTCCCTTTGCTTTCTTAAATCCATCATTCCTGGTTCTTCTGAGCTCGGAGTTCTGAGTTGAGAGTTAAAAAGGAATGGAAATTGAAAATAAATTCACAGGGAGAAAACAATAAAGAATGAAGAACAAAGGATATAGACGAAAATAAATAGAAACAAATAATGGAATGTCTAAATCCAAAGTCATCATATCATGAGAATCCAGAATCCACATCATGCACACTGTACATTTTACATATACTGAATTAAGAAAGTATACGAAATACACATTCTAAATTCTACAGACAAATTTGTCATTTAAGTACACATTCTTTATATACAAATGCGCTCACACGGCAACAAATCACGTATGAGTTATTGTACCTCTAATTCGGATTCAAATTCAAATTTAAAAGAAAATCCTCGATCCTCATTCAATATGGAATGGAAAAGAGAAAAGAGAGAATTGGATTTAATTCACATTTCATAGACACAGTCTGTGTAGATTTGTCGATAGATTTACCGCGTGCTTGTGTGTGTGTGTTGGCAAAGAAAATAAATGGGTTTTGAACTCTTTTCTATTTTTCTTTTCTCTCATGTAAATTTCAATAAATTTTACAACTACAGCCATTCATAACTTACGACATGTGGCTGTTTGCTGTTTGCGAGTAGGGAGAAAAGCTGTACAAAATTCTATCTGCGTTTGACTGTTGTGACAGAAGATTCAAGATTCAAGTCGGTATAGGAAATTTTTTGTGATGCGCGGTTTTCATAGATAATAATACTGTCCTTAGTACATGTGGAACATACTTACATACTAGAATGTATGTAGTCGGGTTTGCGTGGATTCAAGTCCTTATATTTTTTGATGTTTTTATTCCATGATTTCAATTCACTTTCTACTTTCTTTATTCCTCTAAATTGTCTGATTGTGTTTTTCCTCTATCTAAATGCATATTTTTTTCTTAGGTTTGAGAGTTGAGAAGTAAAGCTAAATATCCACTTTGATATGGATTTGGATTTTCATTTTGACTTGTGAATGTTGTGTTCCTCGGTCCTTTTCAAACTGTCGTATGCGTATTGATATTGAAAAGTCATGGGAGGAGGGAAATTATTAAGCGAATGCACATGTGTTTTACATTGTATTGTATTTTGTATTGTCATGGATGATAATGCTGATTTTATTCCAATTTCTTAGTACACAACTCCCCGATGAATGAATCTCAATGGAGTTGACTTGACTTGACTTGAGTGGGATATTCATTTAACAGTTGATACTTGATACAGGAACGTATCCCCATGACTTTGTCTTTTATAGATTACGAGTTAGATGATTTTATGAAATGAAGTTCGTGCAATGGGTAAAGCATAGTTATAAGTTGTACGTTTCAACCGGTCCAAGTCATTTGTATTTCGTGTGAATTTCAAATTAAATAAGTAAGCGTTGTTTACTTGCAGCTGCATTAGAACAGTTTTTAAAAATATGGAAACAAATGGAAATCCATACCTTTTTTATTTACTACTTACTGCAAAGTGTAGCAATTGAGTTTTTAATACAATTTGAATCTTGATTGCGCTGTAAATTGTAAGCAGTCATTTTCTTCTCCTTTGTCAATACCTCCTTTTTCTGTAAAACTGTAGGTAAAAATGTAGACGTAGTCATTTTAGTGTAAGGTGTATAGCTTGTAGTTTACAGTTTATAGCATGTTGTATGAATAAAATAAATGAATAAGATTAAAAGTAGTAAAAAGTCCGAGAGCTTCCTGCTTACGTACAATTTACAAGAAGCATGTCCTCATACTCTTGTATATAGATAAATAGAACTCGTTCCGTGTGTATTGTGTATCGTATCTGTTTAGGATTATTTTTGATAAATCATGGCTTTTAGTATTATATTTTGTGTATTGTGTACAAGTGTACCTATTTATAGTAATCACATTTATTCACAGTTAGTTTTGGTTTCATCCTCTATCATTACATATGGTGAAACATAAAACCGTTGATTGGATTTAGCCTTCAAAGAAAATGTAGAAAAAAATGGTGTATCATGCTTCATTATCGTATAAATGTATCGTACATCGTATGGGTAGTAAGAAAAATGCCTAAAAGTTGTTTATTAGAGTGAGTTTTGAAATTATTTCCAAAAGTTCATGTTGTTGGCAACCGCAATCGGGGAAATTGAAACAAGTTGTCCGACATGTTGTAATTTGTAATTTGTATGTGTGCGTACGTATAGTTTGTAGTTTGTAGTTTGTTACAATTGTAATACGTTCCAAATATTTTTCTGCATGTGCAAAGTACAACACACAGAAAAGGTATAGATAGATATAAAAACAATAGACAAGACAAGTACACACAAGATACAAGATACAAGATACAAGACGTCTATCATGTCATAATTTTACTTTGAACAAAGTTAAAGTCGTTCGAGACTAGAGACTCGAGACATTCTTTAACTTTTTTCATGAGTATATCAAGTATCTACGTCATGCATTGTACATTGTACATGTGTGTCTAAATTATCTATATGCATATTCGTGTCAGTATCAGGACGAAATACCAAACACAAAATATATACTGCATATTATGCCTACGATAACATGAAACGACCGTCCTTTTCAATGTCTGAATTCCTAATGTGGAATCAATTGAAATAATGGGCATGTATACATGATTGGAGGGAATTTGTCTTCCTTTTATGTACTATTCAAATTTGAGGATAATCATAAAAGTAGTAGTTGTCGTTCAAAACATTTGTTGGCTTAATAGAGACATTTGATATTCAGACAAGGTACAGGTATGAACAAGGTGTACAGTGTACAGTGTACATTTTACGTATGTATCCTACAGTAGTTAAATTGCAGTAGTAAAATTGAGAACTTTGTAAGAAAGTTGAGAATTGAGATTGGAGAAGTAACCAATGCTGTTAAACTGGTCATTGATTGTTTCATATTTCGAATTTTCTCTCCTTTGCCCTTTGCACAACCAGTGATTATCCTATGATATTTTCTTTTTGAACACGAGCTAGTATTCTACACTGTAGTTTCTGTTCCACATGTCTGTCTTACATGCGATGCATCGTTTGAATGTTTTTCACTTTTCAGTCCTTTAAGAAATTGAATTGAACTGAACTGAATGAAATTGTAAATTGTCATTTGGGATTAATTTAAATTGGTTTATCTATGCAGGAATATTTTAATCCGTGTGAAACACGGACATGTTTTCCAGTTTTATATCTAGTATCTACAATATTTCTGCAAATTGAATGAAAGTTACACTGTTCCTTGTTCATTGTTTATTGTTCATGGTGAGATTGAACCGCTTTATTTTATTTAATATTCCTGTATCCTATAGGTAGAATGTAGACTGTAGAATAAATATTTTGTTGAATTAAATATTCAATCCGTTTAAACAAAGGTGCCCAAAACATGTGTATGAGTCAATATTTTATGAGTTCACTCTACACTCTAGAATCCACTCTTATTATTTTAATTTCAGTCCTCGTGGGTTGGGTATTTTCAGTATTGACTTGGCTAAAATAACTTGCAAGTACACACCGTACACAGTAATTAAAAGTGAAATTACTATCAGTACCTCTGTTTATTTACTAACTCAGGAGCCCAAGTCACGAGTGACGAGTTATGTGTTGGTAGTTGATAGACCTGTGTTTGATTTTTAATCTAAACATCAATTTCGACTCATAAAGTAAACCTTTGTACTGTGAATTATCAATTGTATTTGTTCACCTTTATCAAATTCAATTTTCCATTTCATTTCCATCCAAAAGTATGAAAATGGAAAATGTGGACATGGGGAAATTATAGCGTAGTACAGTAGACAGTAGTACAGTGTTGATTGTGGATGGAAAAGCCTTTGTCAAATACTGTAATGTTTTAATTACAGTGGACACTGGAACTTGTAAACTTTCCTTTTGTACACAAATGAGAAAGGTGTTAAACCTGTTTTCAACCAGGAGTTTGTTGTAAAATTTAGAGTGTGGTGTACCTGACAAATTTCAAACTAAGACAAGGAGAGTAAAACAAATCTTGTCTCTGTTCCGTCAGGAATTTCAAAATGACAAATAAACAAGTGCTTGGACAATTGTTTAAAATAAATCCATATTTGGGTAATGTAATCAACGCAATGAAGATGAATCAAGAATCAAGAACCAAATGCAATTTTAGACGATAAGTATTATTGCTCAACAGTATTGTATCGTACATGATGTGTTGATGAAAATTGAGGGAAGGAAAGTGTGCATGTATTCCAAATGGTTAAATTTTGCTTGTTCAATCCCTTTCTATTTGTCTTCCGAATTCATTTTCCTTTATTTTCATTCTCTTCCTACATTCTAGATTCTAGACTCTAGACTGGAGGAAAATTGTAGGTACATTATTCTGTGTTACATATTGATGCGGTAAAATTCAATGGATATTTTTGAATAAATTTTTTCCAGATTTTGGATTCTAGAATCTAGAATCCAGAATGAAAATATCTGCATCTGCTCTTACACACACAAGCACACATCACCCGTCATCTCGTCAGGGGATTTTAACTGGAAAGTGGAAGAGGAAAACCCAAAAATTCATTCCATTTCACTGTATTATTACATATTAATCGTGAACTGCTTTTCCAAATTTCCATCCATAAATTAGAAAAACCCGCTCGTGTGTGGTGTGTTTGAATCCGGAATGAAAGATGAAAGTAGTGCACTGATAGACATTATATTGTATATTATGCATGCACTTTTCTCTATAAAAAGTGTACATACATATATAAATTGGATATTGGTATTATTGTACATGTGTGTGTATATCTAAGTGTGTTTGTGCAAGATAGATGAAAAGTTACCGATGGGCAGTGCACGTGGTTACGTTAGGACAAGAGAGAGAGAGAGGAAGAGAGTGGGACTTTTTTTCCCAACTACAACCCCATATTTATTTATTACCACATATGGAAAAAAGGAGGAAAAAGATGGAAAGAAGGAAACATAATAACACATAAAATGTGAATATACATGTATTGTTGTACCATTATTATTATTTTGAACAAGTTTAGTACAGAAGAGAACAAGTACAAGTATAACCGTATGAGCCAACAACTACAACTGCATACAACTACAACTTGAACATTGAACATTGAACATTGAGCACATAATAGAATTTATAATGTAACGTAACGCTCAAAATTTTCATATGGATATCTACCCATTACCATTTCTTTTTCTCTTTGTCTCTTTCCTCTTTATCTCATTTTTTTTCTTTGCATATGCATTTTTTCCCATTTTCCAATATATTCCAATATATTTCAGTATTCGAATAAGGGTTGAACTTCCAATAAAATAAAATATATGCGCGGAAAATGTTCAGTGTTCAATGTTCATGTATTGGAAAGTAATATATTGGAATCGTGTAAGTTTTGTCGAGTGTCGAGTGTTTTTGAATAGGCAACAAGAGTCTAGAGTCTAGAGTGTAGAATGTAGAATGTAGAAAACAAGGACAAAAAGAAATTCATAATAAATTTCCTCATGTATGTAACTACAAACCAAGTAAACCAACCAAACTGTGTAATATGTAACATGTAGGAACAAATCCATGCATTATCCTGCATTCAGTCATATATAATAATATACACACACATGACTAAGTATGACGACGTAAATACGAACAGTGCACAGCGAACAGTGAAGAGCGAACAGTTACGACTGTGACAATCGACAATCGACTACAAGAACATACCCTGTAGAGTTTTGTATGGGAATATGAATAGATTAGAGATGCTTTTAGTATCCATATGGAAATCTGTATAATCATAAATTTTGGGGTGAAAAAGGGAGAGAAGAGGAAAAGAGAGGAAGAGAGAGATTTCTACAGTTGATTCGTTGACATTATTTATTTTATGTTCTCTTCTGCATATTTCCTATTATTGATTTCATTATTCCATTTCAGAGTCGCAAGATACATTTATTCACTCTTGCACTCGCAGGCACATCCAGAGGAGGATGGAGATCTATAGCAGATTCAAAGGGAAATGTCTGATTTCTGACTCAATCTGTAATGAAACTTTTGATTTTTGATCCGTCTGGTCTGGTCCATCTAGGAATTAGGAATATAAAATTGAACACAATAACAAATAATAAACATAAAATTAAAGTCCTCAATTTAAATTTATATTCAACTATTTCAATTCACGTTTCATTTGTAAGTATTTGAATTTTACTTGTCTCGTTTTGTTCGGTTCTGTCATTTATGGCATTTTCAATTTTTTTCCAAATTTAATCGTGCGAGTCACTCATTTGATGAAAATTGAAAATGAAACGAAAATGACATGCAAAATTACAAAATCCAGCTGACAGAATTTAGAATACAGAATATGAAATTACAGAATTTGAAATATGAAGTAAAAAAAGTAAAATGTTTGTGTATGAGTAATGAATTTTTTGAAGTTTGACAGAGGCCTCCCTCTGTAATGATGCATGATAATATTATTATAGTTTCAAAGTTTGTAAAGCTAAACACTAAGCGAAGTTCATAGTTCCCAACGCACTGTGAACGGACGCAGTTTGAATAGAAAATAAACTGTACAATGTACAATCTATAAGCATATGAAAAAAGAGTGAAAAATAATGAAAATAATAATAATGAGAGTCTGTCCAAAATCCAAATCCAAAACAGCATGTTTATGTTTTTATGTTTTATAATGTATGGATACAGATTAATGTGTTTTGTAGAAAAAAAAACAGAAAAAAGGGAGAAAAAAGCGACTGTGTGTGTCGATTGTGGATACAATGTATCCAGTTAAAATTTGAATTGAATTCATTTCAGAATCATTTTTCTCTCTACCATACTCTCTACTCAACGTACCTACATGTATATTCTATATGTATGAACGTACAAGCAGTTGGATGATGGTGTATTAGTTGTTGTCAATTTTGGATGGGCTTCCAAACCCTACGGGCATCTGATTTCCAGATTTTTGTGTAAAAGTGAAAAACATCTGGCGTGTGTGTACTTTGTACGTAGTTTGTAGGAAAAGGGTCTTTGTACCTCCATGTCTCTCTGTACTGAAAACCCAAAACTCGGAAACTCGAAAAATCCAAAATCCAAAAATCCATATCTATACACTTGTAAGCTGAAGGATGAAGGAAAAGGAAAACTCAAAGATATAAAAGAGAATTTTTACACTGTACATGGTACATGGTACTTGCATATCTATTGATATAGTTTTGTGGATATAATAACAATTCTGATTTCTGAATCTGAATGTGAATTCGAATCCAACTCGAAAACCTCATCTCATCCTTATGCACTTATGTACTGTCGGGCATACATGTAACATGTGAGTATACTTATACGAATTGACACTGAATATTTTACACGCGTCGGGCGTTGAGATGAAGGGCAAAAAATGCATTTCTCCTAGATCCTAGAAACTATAGAAGCTAGAAAAAAACCTGAAGCAAGTCGATCATAGATCATTGTAAATTCTATGTCTATAGATGTATATACATATACATGGCACGGCACACGTGAAGTTAGCACGCTTATGAAGGGATTCTAAAAGAGTCTAAAGAGAATCAATAAGCATCGACAGTCTTTGACAGGTCAGGAGAAAAAACAGTCATATTTAAATTTTAACATTTTTACCTCTATTCCCGGTTTTAAATCTTGTTTTATTTCTAAATTAGATAAATGATTTGATTTATTTCTTTTGGAAATTGAAAAACAGCAACATTTTCCAAACTTTTTGGTTTGCTGTATTTTTCATAAAATTTAAACCTGTTGTCCTAGATCATGGAACTTTAGTCAACTTCAGATTTGCCAATGAATTAAAGGAGGTCGGCGTTTTTTATTTACGTTTGTAACATTTTGTGTTTTCTCTACTTTGTATTTTGTACGGTATTTTCTATTTTCTAGAAAAGTGATTGACGGTAAAACAGTACAAAAGTACAGATGCATGGAAGGCTCAAAATTCAACATGGATTTTAGCTTTGGACGTTGTGTATCTAGTATCTAATATTCCAACAATAAAAGTATGATGTACATGCTATTATAAATACTATTTTTTTACTATTTTTTTTACTTTACCCAATTCTCAATTCCGATTTCCGATTTTCCACTTTCCACATTTTACTCCGTTTTTTCCAAGAGATTAGCTCCATTTTTTAAACATAATAGGATACGCTTTGTGCAAAAGGGAATTATGTTCAATGATGATGATGGTGATTCCCCATTCTCCATAGTTCATACTCTAAAGCAGTGGGTAGTGGACAGTTTTTTACGGCTTTGGAACATAATTTAAGTCACAATTACATTCAGGAAACACAATACCCAGGAAAATTAGGCAGACGGTTAATCTCTCCACGTAAAAATGAAGGAAAACACATAAAAAAAGAAGGGAAATTTTATAAAAACTCAAGTTTAGAATTTTGTAAATAAAAAATATAAAAGCTGATATGAAATGAAGGCTGACGGCACGGGACGGCATCGTTTTAGTTTTGATTCATCATCATGATAATCCTTGTGTAGATACAGAGAATCGGCAAACGCCTCACTTTTATGCCAAACGCAGGGAAAACATACTTTCATTTTAGATGGACGATAGAAGTAAATATCCTGTATTTTGTTTTCTGTATTTCATGTAAACGGTCCAAAAATTTTATTTATCAGTCATTTAAAACCTAGATATAATTTTTAATAGATACTTTGGAATTTTGTACTTGTAGTTGGAATTTGAAATAGTGTGGAAAATGGCTGGAGCAGAACCACAATTTTATAAGTATTATGTACACGAATTTTATGACGGGGAGAAAGGAGACAAATAGAAGCAGAGAAACAGAGAGAATGAAGACAAACACCCCATAATAATTTAAATGTGTCCCATCTAACATTATTCAAATGGAGTCCGTCCCTCCTTCTTTTTGTTTCCTTGGTCCACTTGATTGGATTGGATTGCTGGATGTGCTTGCGAGAGACGATCAGCGATCAGCTTTTGGTATACAATGTACGTCTGTATATTGTATATTGTGTGTGTATACATTAATTTTGTTGCATAGAGAAAAAGTCACATTTCCACCCGAAATGAGTTTGGTCTGAAAATTATCTTGGCCATTATTACTCTCCTGTACTTTGTTCTACCGGACCTTCACTACTCTTGTCATTCTTTTCATTCTCTTTATACATGTAACATGTACCGTGCAGCATGAAGTTTGAGTTTCACTGAAACACTCCCTACAAATTTTTACTCGTCTCTAGTTTCTAGTCTCTGTCCTCTTTTCCCTTTTGCACTCTTCCTCTGCTCTGCCAATTCGATACCCATGATGTATTCCGAATTGTGTAATGTGTAATAATAATAATAACAGTAATAATATGCATACGTTATTAAACACGTATAGGTCCAAGTTCTAAGTGTGATTGTTTGTATTACAAATTTACCAGTTACCAGTCCTCAATTTTCACTAATCTCAATTCCTCCGTTATCGTCCTGCCACCCAATTATTTTCAACAACTATAAATGCTCCGATTATATAATGAACGGATACAACAACATACAACGTGTTCAATTATTTGATACATTCTCTGTTCCCCGTACTCCATACTTTGATATTCAACTTATACTCTCTTATTTTCCTTTGCTTTTCATGCCACGCCATACCATACCGTACCAAGGTTTGTTATTTGTTGTGTTATGTTTAGAGTGTTATTAATGTGTACTCATGTGAACAAATTTGTACTTGTTTCAGTCTTCTCAACTCATCTTTATTACAATTCCGTATATAATGTATCATATGCAGAATGCAGAAATGTCTGTACTCTTTATTTATTTATAGTTACAATATTTGTGTAGGCATCATACATCATACATTTGTATGTTGGTAGATAGGATAAATCTTTTAGTGGCACAAGACGAGGATTTAACTGAATGATTCTTTTCTAGTGAAAAGTTTAAGATGCTTTGTTTCTCATTTGATTCAGTTTCAAAGTCGGATTCAGATTTTGAAAGAAATAAAAGTAGTGCACCAGACGACTAGAGACTAGAGACTAGACGATGTACACGGAGATATGAGCTGAGTTTTTATTGTGAGAAAAAAGAAGCTGTGGTCTGTACTTTCTTTGAGTCTTTGAGAGGAGTGCATTGACTACTGTCTAGTGTCTAGTATCTAGTGATACACCACACTACACTAAACTCCACCGTACAGTGTACGTTGTACATTGTACATCGTAAGATGAAATTTCTAAAGCGATGGCTTGTGCATTGTGCATTGGGAGCTAACTGTTGCATGTTCCTGTCTACCACGATCAAGCACGAGGTTTCTATTTCTCTATTCTATTTTATATCCTGTATCCACTATCCAGTAGCCATAGAACCAAAGTACCTATAGCAGGGCGTAGAGTACAGAGTACCGAGTACCGAGTACATTCAAGTGCAGAAGTAAAGAACAGAAGAAAACAGTGCAGAGTGCAGCTCTCGGTCAATTTGTCCGTACTACCATACGGTAGCATACCATACCATGAATAGAATTGCATGTAGCATGTCGATAGCTACTAGTAAGTATACCTACAAAAGTCACCAGTAACCAGTCGTTTCTTTGTACGCTGTAGGCTGTAGGCTATGGCTTGTAGGTATAGATCTAAATAACGTTACACATGTAGTGTGCAGTTGATAAAGAAGCAGAGACTGCTGATGCATGTACATTGTACTTTGTACATGGAGGTAGAAGTAAAAGAGTACAATACACAATGCAGGATATGTGTATGAAGGTCGGCTCATGATACATCCTACAACCTATACAAATGCTTTCCTTTTTCCTCCTTTCCTTCCTGGTGTGATGATAGCATAGGAAAGTTGAGCTCGGATTTGGATTTGGAGCTGAATCTGAATCTGGGTCTGAATCTGGATCTGGGTTCAACGCTCAAGGAAAGAATGGTCTAGTCCAACTAAGAACTCAACTGAGAGTTGGTCTGAATGAATGGATGGATCTATGGGTGAATGAATGGTGTATTTCATGCCGGCTGGTTGATGGTTGTTGGTTGTGGTTCAGCAGGTGAATCATATTATCAAAGGAACCCACAAAACTTACAACTTGCATTCTACATTGTACCCATCTCCTTCTCTTCTCTCGAACTGTAGACGGTAGATTGTATAATACATAATATTATAGCTTTCTTGTACCACAACAAATGCCTGATTCTGAGTTCAAGTGTAACGCATCCGGTTTATATTGTATCCACAACTATAAATGTTACTCCTGCTGTATGAAATAGTTTTATATGCATTTTTATACCAATTCCGGCTGACATTGACATTGACATTTACAATGCCAGTAACAATGCCTGTGATCATCGTAGAATGGACCTGAGTTTTGAACTACATCTTCACAAATCCATATTCAGTTGTACTTTAAACTGCTCACTTTGTCATTGCTTTTAGTAATAATAATTCATCTACTTAGGAACAAAAACAATTTAATAAAAAAAACAAACATCAATCTTTTTAACGCCTTTTAACTTTCTAATTAATTTTTTGAATTAATATCTATTATATTTATTGCATTGCAATTACCGAAATTTTCAATTGTTAGCTCGAAAATATTAGTTTGTTAAGTGTTTAAATTTTTTGTATTAAATGTATGTTTAATGTGCTTTTTGTTTAGTCCGATTCACACGGTAAGTGTTGAGTGTTTAGTGGTTGAGTTGTTGAATCTGAGATCGGAGGATGAAGAATGAATAATGATGAGGGGTTCCATATCGAAAAGGCAGAGAATAGAGAAGGTTGTGGGTTACTTGATAAAAAAGTCAAAGATGATGATGAGGTCTATAAAGTCTATTTGAGAGTGTTTATGTCCGACTTGAACATGAACGTGAACATGAACATTTGAACATTGAATGGGGTAAAAAACGAGGGCGTTACTTGATAAATGACAGCCTGTTAGGAGTATGTTCTTTTAGTCGATGTATGAATAGGGAATAGGGGATGATTTTGAGACTCGGACTCTGATTCCTTTGGTTTTTTAGGGTGGTAAAAAAGGGCAGCAATCTCCACTCAAGGGCAATGGCAATAGCAATGCCACAAGAGACCGTAGAATATCAAATGTAGAACTAAATATAAAACATAAAAGCGGTCGTCAGCCAACGTCAAATTCTATTTGCATACTCTCTACTCAAAATGCATTGGTGCACTGTTGACAAAAACAGTGGAATGAACAAAATATGTATCATTAGAAATTTTAAATACAGTTCTGGGTGAATCCAGTCAAAGTTGTGGTTACACTGTGTACACAATATTTATATTTTAGACATAATATATTATATTATATTATTCCCCCAGTCTCAGTCTCCATCCCCATACCACGCCATGAATGATGACGACACGAATAATAAAATAATGAGTCAGGGAGGGAGTCATACATATATGCAGTGGATATATTAAACATTAGACATTGAACACTGAACATTACGTGTTTGATATGATATGTAGCTTTTGTCAGATATAGTAAATAAGATCCGTGTGTAGTCGGTACTTGGACATTAGACATAGAGAGAGAAAGAGAGACATTGAATTTCTCTTCTCTTCTTTTTCACCCTAACCCTTCCCCTTCTATTTTCCAAACTGCCCCAACCCTTTCAATTACATTCATTGATTCATTCATTCACATTCATTTTCAGATATTGAAGGGTCTAAAACATAGACATAGACACAGAGATAGACAGTCTAGCACGCGCTACCCTGTCCCTTTTTTCATCTCTCTCTCTCTCTCTCTTTGGATTAGCACTTCCTGCAGAGAGCGAGAGAGAGTAAGCTCTCGTCTTATATTTTTCTGTCCATGTATTTCCATATAGACTGTGTGTCAATTACACGTTTAATACACATACTGCACCCTACAACCTACACCCTATAACGTTGTATGTGTCTTCTTCTAATAGTCACTACTACAATCACAATATCTACAACATTACATTACAATGAGGCTTGGGGAACTGAAAGATTCATTTCAAATCCAACTTCCAAATTCCAAATCCAAGTACTTTATACTACACATTATACGTAAAAGCCTATAACCCTTTTATATTCTTTCGTACGAGCATTGAGCATTAGATAAATACTTGCATCACGTCAAAAATTCTATGAACCCTATTCATTGTTGAAGCGGCTCGACAGCGATTCAACATTTGGATTCCGATTCCAATCCCAGTCTCCATTTTGGCTATTGTGATGACGTATTCTAATTTATAATGAATTTTCCATCAAAAACATAAATATAAGTTCATGGGAAATGTGAGGAAAGTGTGGATCTTATTTATTTAATAATGAATTTTTGGTCAACAATACTTATTTTTCTTCTTCTGATGCCGAGTTTCAAAAGGATATATTAGAAAATAAAGTAAAAGGAGTTTTACACGTAGTTCTTCATGTCAGTTCAGTGTGCAGTATACAATATTGATATTGGTATTTGCAGAATGTACTTACTATATACAAACGACAACTCAGAAGGAAGGGTCAAAAGTTTATACATGAGGAAAGGAGACTGATATTTTCTCTCTTCTTATAAATTAACACACTTTGCTCATCATTCGTGTTCGTGGAAGGGCGAGGACGGAGAAATGGAAAGTGAGAATGAGGTGGAAAATACAGAAGAGAAGAGCTTCTGCACACTATTCACAATCAGTATACACTGTACTTTTATCAATTGAGAAAGGATTAAGGATTTTTTTTCCCATCTCACAGGTCATGCCATCCTCATTTCATGCAAAGGATAAATAGATAGAGAATATGGGGGAAAGATGGAGAAAGAGAGTGAATCAAGCAGACATCAGACCAAGATGAGTTTCATTTTCTGTTGGAAAATTCCAAATTGAACATGAAACTTAATTCATACAAACCCCGTCATGCTCACTACTCACTGCTTAATGCTCAATACGTATGCTTAATATGTATACTTTTGCACAATTTTATCTTATTAAACATGTATATTGTGTATTCGTCAGGTGATATTTTCCTCTTTTTCATACTTTACTACTTTTGACCAGTCCTCTAGAGCTGATTGAGCATTGAGCAATAGGTTTCCTTTGCTGAATAAACTTACTGTCCGCTTTGAACACTGAAATATACATTTTATACGAGGATATTGTAGGTTTTCTTAATCGCGCATGTTACGGCTTGAAGATTCTCAATTGTTATTATACAAAATAATTTGATTATATATCATCATTATCATAATATTTTATTATTATTCGTATTATATTTTATTTATAATACTAATTTAAGGACTAGTTTAAAAGGAAAATGATAATAATAGAAAATTTCACGTTATTATAAGAGACATTTAGTATGTATTATGTACGTTGTGTACTAGAACGAGTATATTCACAAAAGTTAGTTTTTATAACGATAATTCTCAAATTTTATTTAATTTTTTTTTTGAATGCCCCGTTAAGTACTAAACCCCTAGTGATGTATGATGGCTTAAAATGACGGCAAGAAAGTAACGAATTTTTTGGGTTACCTGTATTTTGGGAAAATTATATTTAAAATTAGAAAAATAAAATAAAATGAATATATTATTTTTAAAGATAAGTAAGTAAAACAAAATAATAATGTAAGCGCCCTCTAGATAAGAACGGAGGAAGGAAAAGCATGTGGAAAAGTACCTAGTTTTACAGGAGAATAATTTTAGAAGAATTATACAATTCAGAGAGGACGGACGTATTTTCTGCGCTCTGATATTTTTAGTTAATTGTAATTAATAGTTAATCGTAGTGGTAAAACCCTGAGTGGTACACATTTGTTAATAGTAGTGGTAAAACCCTGAGTGGTACACAATTAAAAAGTTAAATAATTAATAAACATAAAAAAGAAAAACATTGCTCCACAATTGGAAAGAACTCATCAAAGAAATTTCAACGTTCCGAAAATAATAATAACTAATAATAATCATAATTAAACTAACTACGATAAAAAAAGTATATTGTAAAAGAGTTCATAATACTGTAATCATTATTACCTAAGTAAGAAAGTGTTAAAATAAATAATAATCCGTTCTTTATTATTATTTAAAAGATATACACTTTGACCTGTCCGTGTCAGTTATTTTCATCTGCCAGAAGATAATTCTTTACTTAAATAATAATTAAGTTCATCGTAGTTAACTATTTGACATAATTATTAATCATCATAATTTTCCTCTGTCCGAGGTGGTGCCTTTATATTTAAGTGGAAATCAAGCTGAATAAGCATTAAAATAAGCAAGTATCATAATATAAATAGTCACTTTAAAAGTCAATAGTCATAGCATGCACAATTCACTATAGCTCTCCCATATTAGTCCATTGAGTTATGAAGGGTTAACCTCCGTCGCGTTAACACTTTCAGAAGCCACAGAACACAGAAGGCAAAAAACACGGGTGTACTTTTACACACCACTTGCATTTGTTTTCCTCTCACTCAATTCTCAATCATTTTCCATTTCAGTTCTGTATTTGCGTGGTTAGTGTCAGCAATTAAGTTTCAGACCAGAGCACTCACATTTTTACAAGTGGTTTAAAAAGCCATGGATCAATCATTCTTGGAAAAACTAGAAAATAAATTATTGGCACCCATAGAATTGACGAGCATAGAATTTCCCACACTTTTGTTTCAAATGAGCGTTACCGGGAATATTTGCCGTGCGATTTGTGATTCCAGAAACTAGAATAATTATTTTAATTGTTTTGAAACGGGGATTTTTAATTGCTGTGCACTTCGTGTATTTTGATTTCTTTTGGAATATCCAAGTGCTATTTACTATTTGCTATTGAACTCTAATCCTGAAGTTTAGGTAAGTGAAATTTCTTTCTCATCAATCTTCAATATTTACAACCAAATCAGAGTAAGTAGAAAGCAGATTTTTAAATGTAGATGATATTGTATGCTCTTGTATTAATAATTATTGTTAATATTTGCACCTAGATTAATTACAATACTTATTTTTGTATGGTTTTATAATTAGACAATCCAACTACAGAAATGGCAGCTCGTGAGCAGCAGGTAAATTGTGTTACATATTATATATTATTATTGTGCACTTCATTATTTATCATGTATGGGAAACACTACTTTTTAATTTGTGTGTGTCAATGCTATAATCCATAATTCATAATGTTCATATTATTATAGATGGCAAGAGCTGAAGCAGAAATATTCAAAGTGAAAATGCCTTTAGAACTAACAAAGTGTCTCAATGAAGTTAAAAATTCGTCGAAATCTCCTCGAGTGATTGCATTTCATAAACATGGCCAGAAATCAGTCTATCGATCATTTGTTGAGTATTTTGTATTACGTCGTCTGTTGGATTCACACGAATTTGTTATCCACATTGAAATTCGTTTTGCTAATAAGGAATTTGGACCACCTGGAGCGATGGCTGTGACAAAAGTTGACAAAAATGGACATGAGATCCTCTTGTAAGTCAAAGAAATTTCAAGTATTTTCATTTCATTTAAAATGTAGATATTCAATGTGCAGTGTGTATAGTATGCATCAATTATTATCAATGAACCATAATATAATACCCTGAGAAAAATTCTGCATAGAATTGTATACAAAACTTTTGGGTTATGGGTATAAACTTCACTAGAGTAAATGGCCGAAAAATGCATAGACTTTTATTCAGTCTGAAAACATTTTGTATAAAATTCAATACAATTTGAATTCAAGGGTCAAAATGTGTATAGAACTTTTTGTTTATTGATATTGGATAGGTCGCATCTATAAATAAACAATAGAAATGTAAAGATTGTTTATAAGATCCTATACATTTTTCGGCCAAAAACTCTATAGAAACGTTCCATGCATAATTTTTCTCAGGGTTGTTTATAGATGCGACCTATCGAATATCAATACCCTGAGGAAAATTCTCAATACACTTGTTTCTATAGAGTTTATGGCCGAAAAGTGCATAGGATTTGATAAACAATCTTTTCAATTCTATTGCAAATCAATAGAGGCAGAACTCTTCATT
>JAQGBH010001420.1:0-32771 GCA_034698265.1 Sminthurinus aureus | reverse complement strand
GCGTGATTTCAAGAAAATCGCTTGTGATATGAAATTAAAATCGACTATTCTGTGACGGCTTACTAATGTACATAAATAATAAAGTGATTTAATTTTTGTTTTCTCTGTAGAGTTACTCCATGTTAACAAATGAACATGTTCAAAAAAATTCTACAGTCATTCTATTTTCAGGGGTGATTTGTGGATTCACACTGGGTTCACAAGGTATGTTCAATGTTCCAAGATCAATGTACTTTGTACTTTTGCACGGTGCACGCTTAATCTTTAATCTTAAACCAAATACAAGTTAAAGTTATGGTCAATAATAATTAATAATAAATAATAAAACATAAAATATACATAATTGACACAAACTACGGACGCTGACGGTTGATTGTTGATTGTTGATTCTCTCTTCCTTTTGCTTTCTCCTTTAAAAATAGGAAATAAGCCTCACCAACTGATCAGTGCTCTTGCTTTTGTCCTGGGTGGCTTGACTTTAGACGGGGCGATTGACCAGAGGGATGTACATTTATGATGTACTAGTTAGTAGTTAGGTTTTAAAGCATGGGAAATGAAAACAGGAAATCTAACCATTTCATTTCTGCTCAAATCAATCCACAATCAAATTCACAATTACATTCAATAACCAATATTCAAAATTAAATTACATGAAGAATGACACAAAATGGCACAAAAAATAGAAAAGTTGACAGTTGGCAAGTTTTCAGCTCGGCTAAAAAAATTGCTGAAATTCAAAATTCAAGATTCAAGCAAACAGCAAACTACTCATGACTCGACTTGAGACTCGAGAGAGGGAGGGAAAAGTTAAAAGTGCTGGGTGCCAGATCATGGATTGGAGTTGACCAGAAAACCAACCAAGATGATACTGAAGAAGAAAAAGGGACGAGAAAGTTCTCATGATAAACAAGTTTTCTTTGACATGTAGTGAGTTGAGTAGTGAGTAGTGAGTAGGAAATGTGGAATGTGGAGTACGGAGTTGGAAAGTCTGGGACTGATTTAAATAAACCTTGATTTATAACCGGATTTGGGATAACGCGAATCTCGGATTCGGGGTATACGCCTAACTTGTCACTGTATAAGTATCTAAATATATATACCGTTCACATGTCATGCATAAAATGTAAAATATACAATGTACAATGCAGTCTCTGGAAATCTGAAAAATAAAATCCGAGAACAAGGACCAGGCAGTACCATAGCATAGTATACCGAGACTGAACTGGACTGGGCTCAGCTGATAGTTGAAAAAATGTATAAAAGAAAAATTGCCGTTTTAGTCATGGTCCACTGCATCTTGAATCTTGCCAAACCAAACCAAACTCCAAACCATTTCATGTAGACGGAGATGGAGAGTGAAAAAATAGCAAAGGCATTTATTCTTGAGTCTAGAGTTTAGAGTTTAGAGTTTAGAGTTTAGAATTAAGGAGTTGGTCGGATTTCGGATTTGAGGTAAAATTCTTGTCTCCGTCTCACAAATCACAAATCCAACGTTGCCTCTCCATCTGTATTCTCCATCCTCCATCCTTGATCCTACATTATTATCACATGCTTAACATTTAACCTTTAAAATATGCTCCTTGTGCTGTAGTTTGTATTTTTTCCCAAAATTTTGTAAAAAATCCAATTGTTCCTTTTTATTGTTGTTCACGTGCAAAACTTTGCAGTGGCAAAAATTTTAGTTGTACGCATAACTTGTAATTTACAATTATAAATCCAATTCAACTTGCCGGATGAGTCTAATGGAATATTGAATATTGGATTCGCAATGTAGTGTTCAATGTTGAGTATTCAGAAATTCAATACTTCTCCAACAAGGTGCTCCTCCAGAAGAACAGCTCCAAGGGCAAAAACCAAAGCACCCACAATTACATGAGGTCGGGATCCTATTTTATATTTTATCCTCGCATCATTCATCATTTATTATTTCATTTCCAATTTCCAATTTCGATTTTTGAATTGAATGGAAAATTGGAAAATCACAAGTAATAAATAATAAATAATTATTACTAATAATTAATAGTTATGCATAGAAAGCTTCCCTTTTAAATTTAAAATGTAAACATCAAGTTGTGCTCTATTTTTATTCTTTATTCTTACCCTTTGAACCGAAATATAGTCCACAAAGAGCTCCGCTGAAAGAAGTGACAAGAAACTTGTTGGGGATATGCTCATTTGTGGCTAGCCAGTAACTCTATAAAAAAAATTACAAATCGTCATTTCCTTTCATTCATCATCGTTTTCATTCAGTATTTAAGTATTGAGAATTGAATATTGAATATTGAATATTGAATATTGATGCATACAGAGTCGAGGAGGAATCTTGACAAAGGATATGCCACAGCTCCCACTACTGCGGTTGTCCCGATTTCCGTAAAGTTAGTCCCATCGCAGCCGTTCAGGAATAAAAGGGCCACTGAAGCTTCAAGTTTCAATTTAAAAGTAACAGTTCAAACGTTTGAAAATCAAAGAATTTAAGGCAAACTTTATACTTTGTGTGTTGGTTTACATTTTACATTTTACAAATCAAAGAATGCAGCACATAAAGGCTGTGCTGTCAGGGTGGGAAAAATGGACAAAATGGTCAAAATTACTCGGAAAAAAGTGTCCAAAATGGGAAAAATGGGAAAAATGGGAAAAATTAACTAAATGTATTAAAAAAAAAGATGAGAAATCCTTGCTTGTAATACATTATATCATGAGTGACGTAATTTTCCCCATTTTTCCCATTCTTCCCATTTTTCCCATTTTGGACAGCAAAATCTATTTTGACCGTCCAAAAGACCAACTCTGCATAAAGGTGACGGGAGAAGAATAGTAAAAAAAAAGTAGGTGGTTTTGGATTCAGTATTCACTGATGAAGGCAAACTTACCAAGTCCACCGTAGAGGGCAGTTGGAAAGAGTTTTTTGAAAACTGTGTCCCTGTCATCGTACACATCAACTGTGAGCCCGAGTGCTTTTGACGTCATCGCTATAATTTGGACTCGGTAATTATCCGTTTTTATCGCCAGCTGAGGCATAGATTTAGGATTTAGATAAGGATTTATTAACAATTACAATGCTGGTATTTTGGATTTTGGACTAGGATCATTCTTACTTATAAATTTTTTAATTCATGACTCGACTCTCGACTCTCGACGTTGTTAAATTTTGTAAAACACAAGGCCTTTTAGAATCTGTAATATTAGAGATTCTAAAAGGCCTTGGTAAAACACAGAGCAAAAATTGTCTAGAGTCTGTGGAGTGTGGAGTATTGGATGGAAAATTGAATGCCAAAAAACGCTTGTCTTTGTTTACAAATTTCATAGTATTTGTTATTTGATAAGCTCATGTTTTATCTCATTACCGTGGAAAAAATTTTACAAATCAAAAAACGGAATTTTAATGATAAAAAATAATAAATCACGCGGTAAATCATCCGATTTTTAAATACTTGTTCCGTGTCTCACGTCTCACGTGTCGATTTTATTTTCAATTCAAAATTTAATTGGTGTTAAAAGTTTTTCTGACAGGAATTATTTTTTGTGAAATTCGTTGCTATTTATTGCTTTCTCATACGTGATCCAATTTCTAATATCTAGTATCTAATTAATAAATTCCATGATGATCGCCCCGAAACCGAAAGCCAGCGCACTAACTGTCAAATCTGGCACCTTTCCTCTTGTGCCAAAAATGAGACCACAGACGGCACCACCAAGTCCAGAGACGACAACGTCACTTTTGAAGCAATCCCTTGTTAAAAATGAATACATCTGACGAGCAAATTAAAGGCAAAGTACAAAATATCAAACGGGTTATTGAGTGTTGAGTTGAGCGTAGTCACACATGACATAATATTTACAGTGGATTATGAATTTGAATTTAGTTACTGTTGTGTTCTGATTGTTGATCATCATAATATATTTTATGTTTAAATGTATGGCTCACAAAGTCAACACATAATCTGGATACTGGATACATGATCGCACCGGCAGCAAACCGACGGAGAGGGAGGTAGAGCGGATGACACTCATTTTGCCCTTCTTCCCGACATTTTCCAATCACGTCCGTGTAGTACAGAAGAACGACGCCCGCTGAAACCCACAAAACAAACGTTTAAATTATTCATCATTCACTTTTATCCTGTTTTTGTAGAGAAATCCAAAATCCAATGCCCAACGGAATTGGTTAAGTTAAGTAGGATTTCTGATTTCTGATTTGGATATTTGCAAAAATAATGATGATTGTGTAATATGAATAGTGAATGATGGATCATCAAAGATCCAAAGCAAACCAAAGCAAGTGATTACCAAAACCACCATAGAGTGTGCTTGGGACTAATTTTGACAAATATGCTCGTCGTCCCTCAGCTGTCGCTGTATCACAGTCCGAAGCCATCCTCAGCTTTTTCCCTCCTCTTATTTCTCAAACCTCCAAATTTCCGTACACTTTTTAATTTCCATTTCCATCATAATTCAAGATTAATGGCTCAAAAGCTACATGATGATGCACATGAAATGTAAAATACCTTTAAATTTTAAACGGCAAAAGACGAAAGATGTGCGTAATTTAAAATTTAAAGCATGATGGTGTTTGAATTTTGAATTTCAATTCGCAAATTTTGGCAAATTTTCAAGTCAAAAACGCAAACTGGAAACTGGAAAGGGAAATTTTGTTCCATTCGACTCGAAACATTGTCATATCAGCAATCCAATCAGCAACCACTGAGCTTCATTTCCTCAGCAACTAGACACGGCAGTCTAGAGTCTAGATTCTGTCGGTAGTCGGTAGTCTGTAGTCTGTAGTATTCACGCATCACGCATTTTAGGTTGAAAAAAAATCAATGCCAATGTTTCAAGATTTCTACTGACAGTAAAACACCGTCTTTTGTTGTTAAAATGTGTAATGTGCATCTTGAATCAGGCTTGAGTGTGGATTTTCCAGCGTCTTCCGTTTTTCAGTATATTATCATTAAATAGAGTGTGTAGAGACTAGAGACTAGACTAGACTTTCTTGGGCTGAGATGTTGCTTGAAAAATTACCCAATGTTCTGCAAACTGCAGATTGCTTCGGCTCTACATTTCTCTCTCTCTGTCTGTAGTCCCAGCGGAGAAATGTTTCCTCTTGATTGAGTGCTGAGTACCCCGATCTTTTGTCTTGTGCTAAATGCGAAACTACAAACTGTCAATCTTTTCAACTGATGTACAAAATGCAGAATGAACTGTGAGTTATTATAGGTATTCGATATATGCGTTTAGAGTTTAGAGTTTAGAGGTTACAGGTTGTGCGGAGAATTGGATACCTTTTGTCAAGTGGGTAGTTAGTCGTTAAATACTTTAATGTTTTTGGATAATGCAGTAATGGCTCTTCCGTTACCTCTGTTCCCACTCTTCTTCTCTCTATCAACTTGTAATTTACTGGGAAAGTAAACTGAAAAGTGTTGATACATTGAAGATACATTGTAGATACATTTTACATATATATATATATATATAAAGACGCCTTATACTCATAACATACATATTACGTATAATTCCCATTTCCCATCGAATCCAAATCCAAATCAGAATCCAAATCTGAGAGCTCGTTAATCATTCCTGAATGTTGAAATGTTGCATGTCCATCGACTCATTTCATCTAGAATCTAGAATCTAGAGTCTACAATGTACGTACACGTTACACATGTCTCTGAGAATCGAGAACTGAGAATTGAGAATGAGACCTAAAGTTAAATGGAAAATTCTGCCTGAGATCCAGAACCAGACGACATTCATGACCAAGAATGCAGGAGAAGATGAGGATCAACTGGATAATGTTGATGAGGAGAAAAGTATCCGTGTTACTTAAACACACCGACATTTCATTTCATTACAACATACAAGTCTCACCCTCCTACACACAAACACAAACACAAGACGACGAAAACAAAATATTATGCATAGTTTGAAGAATCTAGAATCTAGAATCTAAAATGTAAAATAGAGTTGAGATTTCCAATCCCACATATTTATATAGGGTTGACGGTAGTATTCCAAATTCACTCTCACCTCCTATCCAATATCCAATTACATATCAAGTTATCAAGTCATCCCGTCTTTTCCTTTAATTACCCCGCTCCGTCCGCTCCGCCTTACGCCTTATCCTTTATCCTTCCTATCCGCCGTCCACAGTATTAAACTTTTTCTCGCACTTTCATTTCACGCTGTGACAAGTTTAACGGAGAGGCAACGAAAGAGAGAGATGAAATTCCACGTTAATTCTCCATGTAATACAAATTTGTCTGTCTGTGCGGGAGAGGAGCAAAGAAAGTGTGAGAGTGTAATACGATCCTTAAAATCCCCCATCATCCACTTACAAACTTACAAACTACAAACAAAACCTCATTGAGCTTTGAGCTCCATGTACAAAATGCATGTATAATATAATATATTATAATGTACAGGGAAAATTGGACAAAAGTTTACTACCAAGTTAAATTCTATGCACTATATAGTTATGCTCAATGCTCAATCCAATCTGATGCCTAATGCTGCATGGTTTAAAAGTTGCAACATTCTTTTGTCCATAATATTCTTATTTCCTATTTCGAATTTCGAATCAACTCGGAAAGAAGAAGAGGGGATCCAAGACTTGAGGACTTGAGGACTTGAGGACTTGAGGACTTGAAGTTTTAACTTGTTTGAATTTAGTAAATTTACTTTTTGTCCTTGAAAATTCTGAATTTGTATTCCGATTCGGATTTGGATGAAAGAGAAAGAAGAAGGAATTTAACATGATTGGAAATGTGAATGCATTTTGCATTTTTAGTTCATCAAATGTAGATTGTAGATTGTAGATTGTAGATGCATATTGATTTATAATTGGAATTTGGAATTTATAATTGAATGCTGGTGCTGGAACATGGAAATGGGAAAAGAAACTTTTATTAGCAGAATGTATAATGTATCATGCATGGAAAGAGATGCACTGGAGAAACCTGAGATTATCTTGGTGCATCTACAATTTACATATTTGAAAGATAGAGAAGATAGAGTTTCAAAGCAATTTAAAAGTACTTTGCAGTTGGCAGGAATTTTTCATGCAGGTAAAACGTCAAGTTTTAGGGAAAAGGGAAAAATATTGAAAACACGGTGTACCTTTTGTCACAATCCATGTTCCAGCATTTAGCATCCAGCATCCAGAATTTAAGAGGGAAAGGGACATTTTTTAATTAGTAATCAGTAATCAACTACATAGACATGAGACACAATAATATTCGGTAGAATTTGTAAATTAGTCTCCATATTTTATATTTTTCCCACCTTTACTTTTCTGCATCGAGTATCGAGTTTCCAGTTTATGCCAAATGTCAAACTCTTTGAGATTTGACATGTGAGATTAAAACCATTTTAGATTTAGACTGTCAAAGAAACTCGGTTTTTCTTGCGTCTTGAGACTTGAGTCTTGAGTCTTCGGTCTTTTGAGTCTTGAGTAAATCAGAGATCACAAGTCAGAAATACACAAGATTGGTATGCCCTCAACAGACTTTGGTTTGGGACAATAATTAAACAGGTATACGGTATACAACATGTGACATGTACTTGTAATAACATGGAAATAAGAACTGAATTTCCGATTTCCAATCAACGGGTGTTAAATTAGACGCAAAACGAAACTCAAATCTCATTTATTTAAAATAGTAAGGCGTTTGTCATTTTTTGACTGGCTTTGTCATGTAATGTTGACACTTTAGTGATTGTGATCAGGATTGAATAATTTTACAAACGAAACACGAAATAATATTATGGCATCAAACAGCAAAAAGATAAAGGACCGGATTACACTAATCTGTAGACTGTAAAAAAGATAATAATTCCCCAAAAGTTACTGCTACCCCTTTGATTTTTGTGATTTGTGATAGAACACCAAGTGTGTTTGATATTTTAAGAGATATGAGAAATGAGAAGCATAATATATTATTCAATATACATATGTTACATGTTATGTAACATTTAATATTAAATATTACGTTATATTGTAGCATGTAGCCTGTAGGATTCATGGAAAAAAATTGAGCGTTGAGTTGAGGGTGATTTTCTTCATTGAGTTTTGTAATCGCACAAAAATGAAAAACTACTTTTTTCTTTCTTTTCAATTTTTTTGTTTCAAATTTGAATCAGTAGTCAATGATAAGTGTAATCACTACACTCTACACTCTACACACTACAAAGCTCACAATTAGCTAAAAAATAAAAATAAAAGTACGTGACATATGACATAAGTACATAAAATGAAGAGGGTCATTTCATTACCCATTATTATATCAATTTGAAGTGATTCATATGTCGAAGGACCAGTATTCAGAATAGTGTATTATTAGAGCAGGGACTGCTTCGTTGCCGATAAGTGTGAGTAAAGAGTAAAAGGGCTTGAATCGGCGATTGGGGAATGAGTGATGACTGTAGAGTGTAGAGTGTAATGAGTGTGAGATTTTATCGAGTTCACTGATGACTCTGTACTTTGAGTCTGTACTTAGAGGCCAATTTACAAGTTACACTTCACCGGTGCTCAGGAAATAAAGTAGATTGGAAATTGGGAATCCTTTGCTTTATGCAAGGGTTGAGATTTGAGGGAAAAGATTTTATCCCTCCACAATCCACAATCGACACTCGGCACTCGATACATACATTGTCATTGTATCTTGTGCATTATGTTGAAGATAAAAGTTGTTGCTAATCCGTTTTAATCAGCTGTAATCTGTAATCAGTAATCGAGAATTATTATTCCTCATCACGCCTTCTCCATTCTCCATTTCTCCATCGACTGCACTTTGCATTGTCCATGTGTTTAGTGTTTAGTCCATATTCATTCACATTCTTTCTGTCACCATTCACAATCTAGGTCCATAGTCCATACTGTAGTTTACACAACATGTTTTATTTCTCTTTCCTTTACAATTTACAGTATCTATGCATCTTCTTATTCGGAAATGTCAACATCTGTCCCATTAATCCAGTTGCACTCATTTCGCTGTCCGTGCTGTGTACAATGTACATTGTACATACGGTGTATTGTGTATTGTATGGTACATGCACTTTGAAGGTTGGAGTGTTTACTAAATAATATTATGTATTATGTATTGTATATTTGATACTGTATTGCAAATTATACATAAACGTGAGGTGATTCAGAATAATTCAGAATCGGAACGGGGAATATGTTTTACGAGTTAAAAGTTATATCGTATTTTGTAGTTATGATTTCTTGATAAATTTAGAAGAAGGAAAACAAGAAAAAAAATCAGTAATATTCAGTATTCAATATTTACTAATTGGCTAAAAGTATCTAAATTTTACATTCTTTCGCTCTACATTCTACACGAAAACAGGATGAAAAAGCGCAGAGGTCGTGCTTGATAAAAAAGGATTTGAAATTCAAAGGAATCTTCATGTTTTGTGCATTCTTTGTTTTGTTTTGTTTTGTTTTTCCACCCACACCAAGCCATATGTACATGTACATGTGCATGTGTTTTGTGGTGTGTAATGTAGTCGGTAGTCGGTAGACATTCATTCATTCCAATTGGAAGGCTCGGCTCACTCTTTGAGTCGAGATTCGAGATTCGAGAATCGGAAATCGAGAAGTTGAGAGTGAGTCTGGCTTTTTTATTGTTTTAGATTTGGGATTTAGTACAATCTCAAATCTCAGGTTTTGTTTGTAGTTTGTAGTTTGTTGTTGAGTGTTGACAGAGGAAACGTGTTCTGTTTTTTGGTTTTGGTTTTACTAGCAACATGTTTAAAAATCCTCTGCTCTTTCCCATATTCCATTGGCTCACTTGTACTTCTTGAGTCTTGAGGCTTCAGGCCCTAAATTGTTTTTCAATACCCATACATGTACTCCATATTCAATACTGAATAAATGTCTTTCTTCCTCTAATGACCTACATCCTACATCCAACATTTACAGATTTTGTTCACTGTTCACTACTAACTGCTGAATGTATTACCGATGAGTCTTTAGTCTTATTGCTTTCGCTACTCCTGCTTTCTTGTTTCTTTGCCACAGACCATAAACCATAAAAAGGAAAAGGAAAACAATCAGAGAAACAATAACAAAAACAATAATATACAGGCTTGAATCTTGAGTCTTGAATGTTCATCAGTCTTGAGCTTTAAGGTTGACAAAAATATTTTTTGCAAAGAACTTCAGAACTTTAAAACCTAGAATCTAGATAGAAAATTTTCTCTGGAATTTATTTATTATGTTTTTGTCCAACTTCACACAGTTCCATCCACATTGAAAGCTGAAACGACATAAAAAGTCGTCCTAAAAAACATACACCATATGTTCTGTACATTTTACATGTAATATGTCAGTACACATTACACATACAAATTCTCCCATTAGTACACAAGACAACGAGGAGTCTTTTACCATCGAAATTTCCTTAATTGTTTCTCTTCGTCTACGTACCAAACCCTAAGACGCACAATGTATGCTGTATATAGTAGAATGTATGCCTGATGTAGAAAATCAGTATTTCAGCCTTTGGAGTTTGGAGTTTGGAGCACATGGATAAAACATAAAACACAAGACAGAGATGTACAGAATACAGAATACGGAATTCACAGACATTAGACATGTGATACAAGACACAGTGTACTGGTATCCTTTTTTATTTTTATGAGGCCCGTTTCAATGAAATACATATTACACAATATTGACAAAAACTCTGAGACTCGAGACTCGAGACGGTTCAAATTTCAAATGAGGAATAAATTACAATGTACAATTGAGAATGTAGAATCCAAGGGAAATCGGTAGGTCATTTCCAAACGTATGATACGATGTATGAGAGTGTAAAACAGAAGACAAACACAGGAATGGAATGGCAGATGCTCCTCTGTCACTTTCTGTTTACATTTCTTGTGTATTATATTTGGCATTTGAGGGTTGCTTAGAATAATGCAGAAGCAGAGGGAGAGGGAGAAAGACAGAGATACATTGAGTATCCAGTATCGAGTATCGAATAGTCAAAATTCAAAATGACATTGTGTATTGTGTGGGAGTTGGTACAATGTACATGCTACTCGTTATTCTTTATACAGATCAAACTGATGAGACAAAGATGAGACTTGAACTTTGAGCTGGCACAATATGAGAGTCATCAGTCATTTTTGGACGGTCGTCGTCGTCGTCGTCCTTCTCCTCCTCCTCCATTCTTCTTATTTATCTTCTCCCTTTCTTCTCCTTCTGTCTGTTTTCTACTTGTCTCTTCTCTGTGCATCTATTGTGGATCTATAGATCAATGGATTTTGATGGATTTTTCCTTCTCAGTAGAAGAAACTAGATGTCAAAAAAGATGGAATGATCATACATGTATCTAGTATCTACTTGCACCAACCATTTACCAGTCACCAGTGACTCTTTTCATCTGCATAATCCACAATGGTAATAACATGGGACAATTACATGTGGAAAAGTGTCATTCAGATTTGAGATAGTGGGAAAATGAGTTTTCCTTTCCTTCATTTCCATTCATAATGTGTAATGTGTCTTATTGGATAATGGATCATGCACATTTTATTTTATTTTGCCTCTTTGCTACATAATATTTCCTGTTTACTGTTTACCTAACAATGAAAGTTTGAAAAATGTTTACAATATGAAAGTTTGAGTTTTGAGTCATCCATGGACCGAAATCCAGAAATCCCAAACCCCGCAGCACAGACAGAACAAATAACAAATTCACAGGAAAATATGTGTCACTACTTTTGAATTTTGAAGAAACGTGGTTGAAAAATACTCCAAACTCCAATGACATGCACTATAACCAAAAAACTATAATTTAAAGGCAAGAAATTCTTTTTCAAATTCTGCATTATTCTGCATCATTTAATAAATAATAAATAGTAATTATTATAGTTTCTGTTTTTATTATTTGCATCAATTCTGTGATTGATGATGATGATGATGATTGACACTAATTAGTTGTTAGTTGCATTAAGAGAGAGAGAGAGAAAGAGAGAGGTAATTTGAAGTTTGAATGGTTAATGAATGGATGCACCTGATGTAAATTGAGATGCAGAGAGCTTTGCTATTTACATAAAAAATTCAATTACATCATCAAAGTGCATTTTTCGCCTTCCGTCCCTTTCAATTTTCAGGTTACCTAAATACGAAATGCTGTTACTGTTACTCTGTTAATGTGTAACAGGAGTTTGACAATTGACAAAATGCAAGAAGACTGCATGAAGAAGCCCATTTCCCATTCTGCTTCCGTATTATGTGTGTAACACGTAATCCATGGATAATACATAATAATACACCTTCCTTACACTTTTTTCTAGAGTAAATGAAAACAAAAGAACAAGAGCGTGAATTTTTTTACATGGGTGCTTCCGACTTTGCTAATTACAAACTGCGAACTGTGTATTTATGTATGTACAATGTACAGATATATTGGAGAGTGGAGAGATAAAGTACAAAGGCAATGTCTTCACGCTACACACTACACATGCTACAGTACAGTCACAAAAGAGGAAGAACGGAACAATGTAAAAAAAAGAGTCAAAAGAGTCATTCGGCATCCTTTTCTAAAGCAAAAAGAGAAAAAGAAATCAATTCATTCGAATATTGAATCGAAAAGTAAAGTTAAATGCATCTCTGAATTCTGAATTTGTCCTTTCAATTTTCATTAGGCACGGTTTAATTGTTCCTTTAGTTCCTTTTCATCTCTATAGCTTATTGTGTGATTTATCTACTGTGATCTGTGATATAATATGTAAGAACACGAGTAATTAGCACGTTTTGTGTACAGTGTACATTCTGATGAAAAAAGGAGCTGCATTCTACACAATAGGAAATAATAATATGTAATCGTACGAGTAATTAAATATTTTGCAATATTTAATTTCATTCTTATTGAATTTTAAAACTGATCAGGCCAAAGTCCAATCAACGTCCAACTTCAACTTGAAATGGGAAATGGGAAATCCTCCCATTTCTTATTTCGTGTGTCGTATTTTGGCTCATCTCCTTGTAAATACCTTAGTGAAAGTACTGTGCATAAGATTAACATTCGCATATATAAGAAGTTGAACAAGTCTTCCGGTGGATTCAGTTACCAAGTTTACATTGTAGGGTATGCATTATATCATCATGAACCTTTTGGTAAAATAATTCATTCATTAATTCATTTTTCATCAATAATAATTTACAATTTCAACGAAAAAATGTATCATTTTCATTTCCATTGTTTGATTTTCGAATTATTCCATTTATTGTTTTAGTTGGTGGTCCTTGGATTATCCATGCTGGCTTTCGCAGAACCGGGGATCTATCACGGTGGTGGCGGTGGCGGGAGTGGGGGTGGTGGACACGGAGGTAAATATACGGAGAATTTGTTTGAAAAAACCGTCAAGTGAAAAAGTTTTAAACAACATTTTTACAATAATATGTATCAGAAATTTAACGGAATTTTATAAATTTTCTTCTTGACAGGATATGGTGGCTATAGCGGTAAGTTTTTGAGAGTTTTTCAGTGACTGTCCAGTTTCCAGTGTTCAGTTTATTCGACTTCAGTGGTTTTATTTTGCTCTAATTATTTATTCTGATATCAGGAGGAGGATCAGGAGGAGGTGGACACGGGGGTGGCGGAGGCGGTTACGGGGGTAAGAAAGGATTTTTTGGTGCTCGTTTTAATTATATTGACTACGGACATTTCAAAAATATTTGAAAAACAATAATCCACAACATATTGGTTTGGATTTTTGCAGGATACGGATACGGACATGGTATTCAGTATTCACATGAAACACATGAAACCACATAAAGTTAAAGCCTTTTTGGCAAGGTTTTAATATGGAACGTAGGTTTTTTTCTAATCTGTTTAATGTTTATGTTTTTTGGCGGGAAAAAAGGAAGTGGTGGAGGAGGCGGAGGTAATTGATGCTTGTATAATTTTCATACCATAATTCAAATTCCAAGTTCAAATCAAATTATCAGTACCAAGAATATAAATGAATCTTAAATGACTGAAATTTTTGTAATTCAAAGGTCACAAAGGTGGAGGTGGAGGGGGTTACGGGGGAGGAGGTAATTTGAGACTATTTTCTTACAGTTTTGATGAGTTGGGATATTTTTAGCTCCGTGAATACTGAATACTGATCAAATACTCTTTTATTATTTTTTCAGGCGGTGGATATGGCGGTAATTTAAACTTTAGTGACTGATAACATCGTAAATTTAAAACTCAGAAGAATTTTCCACATTTGTACTGTCAATTGTCAATTGTCAAAGCGTTTTTTTTTCAATCATGAACATTTTTGAGCAATTATTTTGATCTCTAAAACTGTTTCTAATGTGTTTTACACAATAATTATGTTGCTCAATAAATTAGGTGGTGGAGGAGGAGGTAGGTTCAATTAATTTTCATAAAATAATTCAATTTCAATAAAAATACAATGTTTCCGCTATATCATCAGTACTGAGAATATATACAATGTAAAAGATTGCTAAATGACTGAAATTTTGTAATTTTTTCTAATTCATAGGTCACAAAGGTGGAGGTGGAGGAGGTTACGGGGGAGGAGGTATGACATAATGCACAAGTTTTCTTTAATATTTTTTACATTTTTGAACTGATTAAATAATACCAACCCAATTTGTCTTTAAATTTTTCAGGTGGAGGTTACGGTAAGAACGAAAGCTTACAAAACAAGTACATGACGTAAAATGCTGTGATTTTTTAGTTACTAATGATTTTATTACTGGGTTTTTTCCTGGTTTTTTCTGACTTCAGGAGGTGGTGGCGGAGGTAGGCTCAATTAATTTTCATAAAATAATTCAAATTCAATAAAATCATTTTGTTTGGTTCCGCTATCAGTGCGGAGAATATAAAATGTAAATGACAGAAATTTTGTGATTATTTTCATAAAGGTCACAAAGGTGGAGGTGGAGGGAGTGGTGGACACGGAGGTAAATATATAGAGAATTTGTTTGAAAAAAACGTCAAGTGAAAAAGTTTTAAACAACATTTTTACAATATGTATCAGAAATTTAACGGAATTTTATAAATTTTCTTCTTGACAGGATATGGTGGCTATAGCGGTAAGTTTTTGAGAGTTTTTCAGTGACTGTCCAGTTTCCAGTGTTCAGTTTATTCGACTTCAGTGGTTTTATTTTGCTCTAATTGTTTATTCTGAATCAGGAGGAGGATCAGGAGGAGGTGGACATGGCGGTTATGGCTACGGTGGTAAGATGTTTTACATTCTCCAGTTGGCATCTTTTACAGCAAGAAAAGCAGTAGTGATTTCAGATTTCAAAGAAAAATTAATTTTTTTTAGGAAGCGGAGGTGGCGGGGGTGGCGGGCATGGTGGATACGGCTACGGAGGTACGAATCAAAAAATCTCGACACATTTTCTAATATTTTGCATTTAATGCTTATTTCTTTTCTTGAAAGATTTTTCTAATCTATGTTTTGTTTTTATTTGAAAAAAACAGGCAATGGAGGAGGAGGAGGTGGTGGAGGTACTAAAATGTTTACAAATCATACAGGAAAATATCTTTTGCAATTTGTTATCAAGACAGCTTTGAGGAATCAAAAAAGTTACACATAAAATAAGACAATTTACTATGATTTGTTTAACTTAGGTGGTTATGGCTGTTCCTCCGGATATGGTCGAAGAAGATGAGTCAAAACAAAGGAGAATAAAGAATGTGTGTGTGATGAGAGTCAATATTTAGAAATGAAGAAAAAAAAGTATGTGTAATTAATTGTGAGGGTGTGTGTTCACGTTTTTACAACAAATGTACCTGAGTTTCGTTTTTCTTTTTGCTTAAAAAAATGTATATGAAAGGGGTTTCGCATTTTCGAACCCAATGACCAGTGACTGATTTTTTTTTATTAGTAACATGTTTTAATTTTTTGTCAAACTTTTTAAAGTAATGGGGTTGATGTGTCTCAATAATATACATAATTATTTTATCTGCCCTCGAAAGTTTCCAAGAAATATTATATATTTCTAAGAATATTATTATTATTATGCTTCTTATAAAATACTTGTTATATGTACAAATATGTTTAAAAAAACTAATGTTTCGGAATGTAAATAAAATCTACTTATTTTTTTATTTAAATGTGTTAAATATGGTTTAAATGTTGTCATTTTCCTAAAAGCATAATTAAATATTAATTTTTCATCGAAAGCACATAAATTCAATGACAGGGAACGAAAGTTCAAAACAATTTACATGTGTGATTTCACATTTCATGTTTTGCATGATTTTAGATTTTTTTTTGGAACAATTTGCAAGTTGTTTTTTAATTAATCTAATTGGAAATGGAGATAAATTTTCATTTATTTTTTTAAAACATTTTAAAATATTATTTTATTTACTTGTACAAGTGTTATAAGTGTTGTAATTCACAATGGAGTCCAAAAAGGATGGAGAAAAGAGTGAATTTATTCCTGGATTTCAAAATGTGGATGAATTCTCGCAGGTAAACATGCATATTTTTGATTTGTTTTTTTAACATGAATACATTTTTAAAAGACTAAATTAACTAACTTTATCAAAATATGTTTCATGTTTGTTTACATTTTTTGCTATTTTAATTTATAGAAAGGATTTAAAGCTATGGTTGAAGCAACAAGAGCATTTCAAGCTCTACCGAAGAAACCTGGTCCTGTTTGGGATTTAAGGACAAGTTATCCAGAATTTAATCGAGGATTAAAACAGAGTCGTGGTCGAATTATAACATCGTATGTGATAGATTAACTATCTTTATTCTTTTCATGTTGTATGTTATTTTTTTGTGTCCATGTATTATGTTACGTATAAAAAGAATTTGACATAAATGTGATAAATGTAATGTTTTGACTTTCTTTTTTCTTGTAAAAATTTACGACAATAATATAATCTATTTCAGGCTTACAAAGTTACTTCGACACTCCAAATTTAGTCCCGATGAATTCCGCAAATTAGATGTCGAAGATAAATTTGATTTCATTGTTGATTCAAATGATGAATTGTTAGAAAGAATTTCTACTTCCCTTGATCAAGCAGAAGGACTTTTTAAACGTGCAGAAACTTTTGTTGTGAATCCAAGTGCACCTGCTGCAGTTTCCAGTAATCCTCCTGGAACATGGAAAGAGAAAAAACTTGTTCGTTTAAATAGTGCCCCAGCTACGTCTGCTGAAGCTGCTACATTATCATTTACAAAAGCAGAACAAAATTCAAGTAGTACTACTCCAATTTCGGATGCTGCAATGGCTAGGAAAATCAAAAAAGCAAGATATAATACTCGTGTTAGAGAGAAACCACAATTGAAATTTACTAGATCCGTTGACAATTCAGCATCACCATTCATACCAACATTATTTGATAAACCCCATTCAATTAAACCATTATCTATTCTACCAGAGTATAATGAAAATAATGAAGAATTGTAAGTCATAATATATCATTATTTATTTATTTTTTGCTTCAAATTATGATTACATTACATTGAAATACATTTTGGCATGCAACAATAATTATTTTATTTTTGTGATTTTTGTATTTTTTAAAGTTATGGTCATCCTTATCAAATTGAAATTAACCAATGGAAACCATTACAACACATGGTTGAACCAACAACTACACCACAACATCCGCCTGACATGAACCAAACACCTTTCTTGTATGTAGAAAATCCTCGGGATATGGAAAAAATGTTAGCTCATTTAGGTGATGCTAGTGAAATTGCTGTTGATGTTGAACATCATTCATATAGAAGTTTTTTGGGTATAACTTGTCTAATTCAAATATCTACAAGAACACACGACTTTGTAATTGATGGCCTTGCTCTGAGGGATCAAATGCATAATCTCAATGAGATTTTTGCAAATCCAAAAATTCTAAAGGTATGATGTTTTACTTTTTATAATGATCAATGACTATTGTTAATTTATTTATTTATTTATTTTATAGATAAAGCTATGTTTTACGAATATTAGAACTATGCTATAACCAGAAATTATTTGTTTCTCCCCTCCTCCTCCTCTAAACTAGGTTTTCCATAGTGCAAATAGTGATATTGAATGGTTACAAAAGGATTATAGTGTGTATGTAGTAGGATTATTTGATACTGCGATTGCTGCCAAGTTATTAAATTTCTCTCAAATGTCCCTTCAATATCTTCTTTCTGAACTTTGTGGAACTTCAACAAATAAAGGATTTCAATTGGCTGATTGGAGAATAAGGTATACAACAGTTTTATATTTTGTGCAGTTTTAAATGTTTTAATATTTAATAAAATGATGATTAAAAAAGGAGTTCAAGTTTTAAAAATACTTAGTTAATTTTGTGATGTGTAATAACAATACATTTTTGCCATCTTTTTTAGACCTATTCCTTCAGAAATGCTTCAATATGCAAGGATGGATACTCATTATTTACTTTATATGTACGATGTACTTAAAAATCGTCTTATTGATAATGGAAACGAAATGGATAATTTACTAAATGCGCTATACGAAAGATCCCGTGCTGTTTGTCTAAAGGTATAAATAATATAAAATGATACATAATATATAGATAACGTAACATGTAATCCAAGTGCACGAGTACACAAGTATAAAATATAATGGGAAAGTATCTGAATTTATAATTAAAATGTGTTTATCATTTCCAAAACATTAATTTCTTCTGTTTATTCTGTATTTATTTTCGGTTTAGCGTTACGAGAAACCGGTCAATAATCCACAAGTGGCTTTAAGAAAGAGTAGAAGATCTTTCAATAATCGTCAATTGTACTGTTTCACAGAATTATTTAAATGGCGTGATCAAATTGCTAGAGAAAAAGATGAAAGTTTAGGATATATTCTACCAAATCATATGCTTCTAACTATGGCTGAATCTTTACCAAAAGAAATGACTGGAATCATGGCATGTTGTGATCCCGTACCACCGCTAGTACATTCAAATGTTGGTTTACTTCATAGAATTGTACTCAAATCTCGTGAACTTCCAATACATGATGTTAATGTAAGTACTATAATTTTATGTGCTCAATTTAACTCTGAAGTTAAACCACACTACATACACTGTATTTGACATTTTTTTAATGTCTGATATGCAATATCATTTTTAATTTGTTATTATTCTTGTGTGTATAAATCTTGTCTTTGATAATTAATTACATAGGAAACTTCAATGCAAAATCAAAATCAAAAGAATAAGGGAAAGGAACAAAAGAACTGGCTACTCATGATGAATAGCATGTATGAAGTAGATTTAAATGAACATGGGATAGAAAATCAAAGTAGTTCAGGAGTTGAAGGAGAATTTGCAAGTGACTGGTGGAAATCTATAGATTGGAGAAATTTGAAATCTAAAAATGCACCAACAATCTCTTTTAATGCAAGTCGTTCCTCATCCAAATCCAATTCTACTACCAATGAAAATAACAAATCTTTGAAAGCTACTCCATATCAAAGATATAGAATTACAAATGAAATTATTGAAAAATTAAGAGATCCAAAGAAAAAAGAAGAATTAGATTTGGAAAATCCTATTGTAAAATCCGTACTAGAAACAATTATAGTGGATCCAAATGCACATGAAAATCAAGATGTAGAAGAATCTCTACCTACACCATCAAAAACACATTTATTTGACCAAGAATTCGTTCCATTTAATCCAATGGTAAGCACAACTATACAATATGGCTTAAAATTTTTACTAATATGTATTCTTGTACTTGAGCCTTGAATAACTATAAAATTATTTATGATTACTACTTTAAAGTATGAAACTAAGAAAAAAATCATAATAATTTATATTATTATGTATTTGTACATCATCATACTTTTTGTTTTATTTTTTTAGTCTATTCCTAAAGAAAAAGGTAAGGGGAAAAAGCGGAAGAGATCCAAAGGTGATATCGAACAACGGGATGATGAAGAACAAGAAAAGAAACCAAGAATATCAGAAAATCACAATGATGGTGATGGTGGTAATGATGAAGAAGAAGAAGGTAGTGAAGTGAAACCTACAATGGGAATATTAGGAGTTGGTGATGACGATATGCCAATTATTTTAAGTGATGACGAAAGTGACCATAATAATATTCAGTATAATAATAAAAAAACTCCTCAAAAGACTTTCCGCTCTGAAGATACTCCACAAAATAAGAAAAGCCGTAACAAAAAAAGAAATAAAAACTTTCTAAAGAAATTAGTAACCAGAGGAAATAAGAGGAAATATAATGTTGAAGAAGCTGAACAAGAACTAGAAGGTGAAACATCAAGTCCTCAAAATCTTGAAGATGGTGAAATTCAAGAACAGGATAATGGTGATGATGATGTAGTGGAAGTTTCTCCTTCACCTTCTAGTAAATCAAAACAACAGCAATATAATAATAAAAATCAAAAGAAAAATTTTGATCATCGTCAAAATCAATATAAGAATAACAACAAAAATAATAGAGGTGATAATAATAAATTTGATAAGACTAATGGACAAAGTAGTAGTCATAATTCTAATAATAATAATTCAAATAACCAATCATCACCTCGAGGAAGAGGAGGAAAAGGAGGTGGAAATCGTGGAGGAAAAAAGAAAAACTTTTGGAATTTCAATAGTTCAGGAAAAAGTATTACATTTAAATAAACCATGTGCACTTTTCCTAGTAAGTAAAAAATTTTTGTTCGTTATTTTTTCTTTTATTTGGTAATACTGTTATACTACAACAACATAATATGCTTCGCGTTTCGCCAAAAATCTACAAACATTATGAAAAAGTTATTCATTATTACGTTACAACGTGCTTGTTGTACTGTAATAAAATATAAAATATAAATCAATTTAAATATTTTGTGTATTCTTGAAGACGTATACTATTTTTAATCTTCCACTTTATGAATTAAAAGCAAAGTACTTTTGCAATTTCATTAAACTATACGACATGAATTCTTTTTGTACATTTCTTGTCATTATAATATAATCATTTTAAAAATGATTTGAGCGATTTTAAAATAAGTTAATTAAAAGTTTATAACGAGTCAAAATCATGTTTATATATTTTATTATTGTAGCAATAATATCGTCTTTTATTATCATTATTTTTTGCATTTTATTTTACATTTTTTGTCATGATAATAATAATAATCGTAATACAATATCGAACTGGTTTTATTATTCAGATATTACAAAACATTATCATGTATAATATGTATAATATATTATTATGTGGTAGGATTTCTTTTTGAATTGCATGGTATAATTTTATTGTAGAAAATTTTTTGTGTTTTATGGAAAGCAAGGCGCTTGAACATTGCGTGGCAATAATAATATTATATTATATCATCAACACTGTAGGTATTTTTTTAAGTTACAAATACTAAATACATTCACCTAATGTAATGGTAGAGAAGGGTTAGTTTTATTTGTTTTCGGAAATTGAATGTTAGCTAGTAAGTTTTTTTCCGTTGTACATAAATGATGCATAATTTGACTAAATTTTCTCCCATATAAACTTCTGATGCATCCAATATTATGATATTACTAGTTACATATATTTTTGTATAATATATTATGTATTTTTAATATTACATTTCATAACATTTCTTTTTATCACTTATCATAATATTATAGCATTTTATCAACATTCAGCATCATTGGTTTACTGTCTGTTTTCTGTTGACAACTTTGGTATTAGATGTATATTAAATACACTTATTACGTATGGTACATGTCATTTACCACTTAAATGTTTGTTATACATACATGTACGTACACACCTTCTCCTCTACATCTACTACTACAGTTGATTGTTTTTTTTTGCAATTAGGCTGGCTTAAAATACATCATGTATAATTTTTAGTATGTGTATAGTTAGTATTATTGAATCTCTTATTCAAATTTTTTAGTCATAACATTATGTTGTATAATTCTATGACTGGGGTAGACTGACTAAAAGTCATGTAATATTATACACATCATAGGAAAACTATTAGAATTTAGAATGCTTTGGGTCTGTAACAAAAACAAGTATGAAAATAATTATATACTTAACTGAGCCTCACATACACTAAAACCAACCAAAAATTTGTCATGTTCAAACATTTTTATATGTAACCAGCGAATATTTAACGGCGTGAAAGCACTCTGAGTTTTTATTATTTGAATCAGAGTAAATTACACATAGTATAAAATACAGACAAATACATTGTTTATTCAATTTGAATATAATATATGCATGTATTATGCATTTTAAACTGGCAATTCAAGACGCAGAATGAAATGCATACTTTTGTTTGCTGATGATATTTATACTTTAAAATTTTCAAAAGTACTTAAAGTACATCATAATAACAACAAGCATACTATAATAATATTATACTTTATAGTAAACAGTTTAATGAACAAAGAATCCAGAAACATTTTGTTGCTGTTGATTTTCATAATATATCAGGTTTTTACATAATATATTTTACATTTCATAAAATAGTACAAGTAAACTCAAAGAGTAGTAATAACTCATAATGCGATTACCATTCTTCGAATATACACACCTTTGATTTAAAAAATCTACATTTGGTAGATGCTGAAATAGAAAATTGAATTAAATCTGTGTCTATGTTGTGTGTGAATTATTTATCATGTATATCTAGATATTAACCGGTACTTTTTACTCATTCTACATGTCATAATAATATTATAGTAATAATAATCAGTTCTGAGATGCACGCTTTCTAAGATTTAATAATATTATACAATTCTTAATATTATATAGATACGTTACGAATTAATTACGTGTGGAATAATAAGAATAATAATAATTAATTTATTAGCTTTTAAAGGTTATAATGGCAGTCTCTTTTGTTTGAGGTTTTTTTTAACCCATGTAAATGGTAAAACTCCAGCTACGGCTACTGTATTTGTAGAATATATTATTATAATAATGTATTATTTTTATCATAAAACTGCAGAATATAACGTACATTATAACAATGTACTATTTATTGGTCAGCCATGTCATATGTCCAGTGCATACTGTAATCTGTAATATTATTATGTTTTTAATTTTAAACCTTTATACCAATTATATATTGAAGTTGATGATATATACCATGCATGGTGTGTAGAGTGTACTGTAGTAAAAGTGTGTACATTTAGAAAATCATTACATATAAATATTAGGAAAGCGAAGCTCATCATGTGCTATTCTAAAAGGTTTCTTATATTTTGTCGATACTTTACATTTTACTTGGTCTAGGTAGTAACTAGTCAAATTTTACTGTTTTCTCTAAATTTCATGGAATTGCTAAAGAACGCATAATATTCAATAAGTACAGAGAGTTTTAAGTTCATTTTGGTGGTTTGCTTGTTGATAATAATTGATCATCCATGTATATACTTATGTTTTAGGGAAAATTCTCTTTAAGTTGAGAGAGACTGTATAAGAAGAAGATAGTATGAAGATACACAGAAGATACTATGTGTTGTATAAATTATTGGGTTACATGTAAAAGTATCTATAGAATAGCATAAAGTTCATAAGTTTCGATATTATTATAGATGATAATATAGATACAAATGTTGCGTTTTAAAAATTTGATAACCAGCGACGATAATAATTATTACAGTTTTTGTTTTGTTTTTCATCATATTATTACAAGAATCGGTACATTGGAAATGAAGTATTTTCATGTACATATACATATAAAAGCTACTCACTGTTCATTTTAGTGTAAAACTGTAAAAGAACTATATGAAATTACTATAGCATGTTGTACTCTCTCTTTTTTTTAGATAACTTTTCCCTCTATATAATGTATTTTTTTTTCTTCTGAAAATATTTTTTGTTCTGTGACTAATTTTATAGTTTCATGTACAATAACAATTAAGAACGGATGAAATTCTATTAGCATTTTTTTACATTATCCGAAAATTTTTGTCAAAAGTATCTTTTTAAAAAAAACATTATAATATAATATTATACGAGGTAATCAAATTACATGCGAATGTTTCGAAATCTTCGTCTTTTCAGTAGCTAGCGTTCTCAGAAATAATAACAATCGAAATAAAGGACGAGAAGACGTTATTATACATACACAGCAGTGTATTCTCAAAGGATACAGTACATATTAATTAGTTGCTGATCTGTAGTATATTTCAAAATAAAATGTATTTTGTTTTGTCATTCAGTTTGGAGTTTAGAGATAGATATTTAGAATTTACAGGATATATCTGGGAGTTTTTTACAACTTTACTTTGGTATACATTATAATATATATAAACTCTTCTTCCTCCTTTTCTCGTTCACTATTCTAGTATTCTCATTTGACAATAACTGAAAAATGTCTGTAATAGTTAAAATATTTATTAAAATAATATATCTTTATGCATGTGTGTGTATTTTTTGTTCCTATTCCTATTGAAGTAACTGTTTTTTTAGTTGCAATAATTAAAACTATACATAATATATATCATGTTGTATTACATAAATACACAGTGGAGTAGTTTTCTCTCTTATTTTTTTTTATTATAACAATATAAATGACCAGCCCATGCTTTTATTTGAGAACATTTTCCCAAATATTGTTCCACATTTTATATGTTTTATATGTAATTATTTTCTATAGTACATACAATAAAATATTTTCACTCAATTTTATGATAAAATATTATTGAAAAAATAGTAACTTATGCGTGTATATCAATAACCTACCATTCAAAAAAAAAATCTGCACTATATTATAATTACGATATAATATTTAGTTAATAGCTATTTTTGACGTAATTCATTCACTAAATAATAATAATAATAACAGTAATGTTCTCTCGACCACGAACCGTATAATATTATTTAAGGATCACGCTGTGCACTATTTTAAAACTTACTAAACTATATAATATTATAGTAGTTATCATTTCAGGAATATAATATATATATATATTATATTTGTGCTATATGTATTTAATACATATAGTCAATTAATTATAGTGACAAAATAATGCATGCTATGATGATCATATAATAATATAACTATTTCAATGTATCAATATAATCATTATAATTTTTTCATAAACGTTTTTTTCTTTCGATATTATATACATTCTTCTTTTCTTTCTTTCTGTTTTTACTTCATACTGTGCTCTCAATTTGAACTTCCTTTGGTAATCCTATACCAATACCGAGTCCGATTTCTTCCATTTTTTCCATTCTTGCTAGAGGAGCACTACTACTATTATTTTTATTACTGCTCAGACTTGTATTCGAGCTATGGAAATTATTACTTACTCCATTATGATTATGATAACCATTCACCTGGGGTTGAGATTGTTTATTATTATTGGGAGGAGAACTACTATTCACATTATTATCAACACAACTTTGGTGATTCACAACATCTTTCTTAGTTTCATCATTACTACTACTATTATTATTACTATTATTTTGATTATTACTCACAGACGTAGTTATTTCTGTTGATGGTGTCATTGATGAAACTTTATGACATTTCTTCAGGAGATTTCTATACCAATGAAAGTTGTTGGGTTGTTGTTGGTTATTACTACTACCTGAATTTCTTTTATGGTAAAAGAGAATATAGGCCGATGCATTCTTGACATCTTCTGGATTAGTCAATTGAGTTACTCTAGTATCATCAAATGACCACCAACTTCCCTCAACAGGATTTTTACAGTATGCTATTTTAGGAAAATCAGAACAGACAAAAAAATTTAGAATAAATTGTAATATTAAATATTGTAGATTTCATTTTATGACAAGAATACTTATCAGTGAATAAACTGTTTAGTATTATTTTTTTGCATGTACAACATAGACATACCTGTATAGTGACCTCCCTGAAGATCTTTCCCATGATGATTACACACGGCAAATAAATCATATATTAAACTATCATCCGGTTGTTGATGATTCGTATTATTAAAATTTCCATGGGTGGATGAGTTAACACGATTATGATTATTCGTTGTTACCAAGTGCTTTTTAAAAGAATGTCGTTTCCAAGAACCAAGACTAAAACAACCATTAATTGGTGAAGAAGCTTGATTAAGTGAACCACCATTAGCAAAATTATTACCATCAGCACCAACTTTTTTTGAAACATGTGGTCCTAAATCAAGGCCTTCTATGGGAAAGTCAACAACCGATGATATTTTTGTAGCTGAAACCCTCCACTTCAGAGCCTGTTTATAGATTAAAATAATTATTATATTATGTACATTATTATTATGGGCAATTCTTATTCAACACGTTTTAATACCATGATTTGTTTTAATTGAATACAAACGTGGGATTCTATTTAATCATTATTTTAGATTTACAGTAACACTAAAACCAAGAATCCAAGAATTTATTGGCTCAGTATTCACTGAAACATATATACCTATGTAATACATACCTGTCTAAAACGTTTTAGATGAACCACAAGAACTTGTGGAGCACTCCATAGTCCTATCATTTTTAATGTTCCTTGTTCTTTACGGTTACAGTGAGGGCCTAAAATCATATTATAGAAAGTAAAATAGATCAATGAACTACTCATTAACTATTTTGTGGAATTCGTTGTAGTCATCATCATAAATCATCATGTTATGCAATCATAGCGAGATTAATGCATACTATAATCTAATATTATTTTGTAAACAAGAAACTTACAGTGCCATGCATCTTCAGGGGATAATTGTTCCGCCGAAGTATAAAGATCAAAACATTCTGCAAGTGTAACTGTAGATACAGTTTCTTCATTGTGTCTAAGGCGAGTTTGAGCAACACTTGAATGCTCTTCTACACTCTCCGAGTCGTCCGCTATAATTCTGTACAAAATAATAGATAATAGATATAACATATATCAAAATTCATTCATTTTACATTTTAACATACCATGCTTTACTTCAAAATTTTGAACATTTGATGGAATTATATAATTTTATTATAATTATATTCTAGTTTCTAGTTGTTATTGTCAAATTTCCCTACATTAACCTCGGCTTAGTAGTAGAAAAAGTGTTAAAACTTCTATAATAGCCTTCATTTCTTTATACGACTCGTGGCTACATTAATGCTTATTACGTGTCCATAAAAATAATACTACACTCGAATAATAGACTCGAATACCATGATATTGAACAATCACAAATAATTCAATTATGCGATTCATAACGACGTACTCATAAAATCATCATGTGGCTAAAACATACTAAAAGAATGCGACAGAACAAGAACATATATAATGATGGGGAATGCTTTTAAAAGGAGGTTTATATACTTTGAAACGGCACAGTGTAAACATAAACCCTAGAGAAAAATTCCTACATTATAATATGCACATTTGGATGTCAAATCACATCAAATTTCAAAGTTACAAACTGAATCATATAAGCAGTCCAAACTCTAACATAATATTATTATTATATTCTGTTGACTTTGACGTCTTTGAAATTAAACTTTACCCTACTCTCTGCTGCTATCACAATTGATATCAATACAAGTAGTCAGTACCTCAAAACTACAAATCAAACACACATAAAATAAATACTTTCATACCAACTGTTTTTTTAGTCATGGTGCATTGTACGGTAGAAGAGAAACGTACAAACAGGATATCACTATACATACATAAAATAGACTTGACTTTAGCGCGTCACGTAATGTACATGTATGATAATATTATGTACATGCTCAATCAGACAATAGACAAGATGTGTACACAGCGCTAGTGAATGAAATACAGGTATAGCCATAAATGTCTACATATATATATATTGATTTTAAACAAACACTACTAATAATATAATATATATACCTACTCTTCCTGTAACATAATACATAATAATTTACATATATCCTATACATACGAATTTCTTCACATCAAAGCAACAACATTGATGATGCATAAAATGTCTATAGATTATAGATACAGAACATTTTTATGTGTTTGAAATATTTTTGTATTATATGAAAGCATAAAGTATACATTTAAAATTTAAATAAACTATGATTTTAGTTCTTGAAAATTCAATTCTGTCTCTTACCGATCTTTATCTTGAGAATTCCACTCAAGATGTATCTTGATATGTACAGGGACATCTTCATCACACAAACTTAAGGCATCATCAACTGATTCCATATATAAAGGATGTTCAACCAATGGGTCTACTAACGAACCATGTTGAGATCCATCAAGGATACGAATATTAACTACGGGTTCCTGTATAACAAATTTTTTCGTCACAATAGTAATTTGTTCATTTTTATTATCGTATAACCAAGTTTTTCATAATAGTTTAAAAGTTGAGGAATATCAATTATTTGTTGTCATTACCTTTTGTTCAGAAACTAGAACACCAGGTTGCAAAATAGTTGCCATTTCTTTTAATAATAGTTTCTGAAGATCTAAAAATAGAAAACAAAAGTAGTTCTTTCATACTCGTTCAACAACATGACATATATAATTTTGAGCATGATTCTATTTTCTGTTTTCATAAACCTCACATAAGATAGGGTTACTACGATTACATTTTAATATTTAATACAAAAGTCAAAAGTTATTAACTATATTTACTTACCAACAAAACTAGTTTCACGTGCAATTTGACTGATATAGGTACTACCAAATCTAACACGAGTTGTTCCCTCTGTAGTCGTATCATTTGTTACTAAAATATTAGTCCATGTTATCATTAGATAGGCCCCATCATTTTCATTAGATTCTCTAAGTTGAGGTGTCTCAATACAATAAAGTGCATCATTAGATTGAAGTGTAGATACAAGTTGAGTTTCCGTAAATGTACGATGAAACCCTTCGCCATCAATTTCAAGAAGTAAAATATTATTTTCCTCTATTCCAGTATCAGAGGCTAAAAATTGTTTTAATTCTTTAACATCGGCACTTGAACTTAAACTCAAACCAAGTTTAACCTTAACAAAATTTAGAAATAACAAATTATTAGTTTAATTCATATAACAGAATAGGTTAAATGTTAAATATACATAATTTCATCTGTATCAACAATGATGTAATATTTATTTTAATGTGGTTTATGATAAAAAAAACCTACTTGTCGAGGCTGCTGTGAAAGGTACACAATATTGACAAAGATTGGACACTCTTGTTTAGCTTGTGGAATTGGAAGAGATACCTAAATCATAAATTGAATTTTTTTCATTCATCTTCAATAGAATAATATATTATATTTATAAAGTAATTTGAAATGCAAACAATTTTTACCTGGGTAAAATAGTCAAATGTTGCACTCTGTCGTCCACAACCACAACAAGTTAACGAAGACCGAAATTGTGCCCCAAAAATCTCTTGAATAATGGATCTGTTGCACCTTAAATGATTATTATATGCTTCCATTGCTACAATGTCATCAGGCCGACCAAAATTATTCTGAAATGGTGTCAAAATAAAAGTCAAGATTGTATTATACATTATTTTCCCATAATATATTTATGTTTTCCATGGTTCACAGTAAATATATAAAATAATACGAATCATTAGTACATAATATATTTCAGGTATTGTCCAAAAATGAAAACATTTATCTGTATTCTAAAAAATATGTTTACCTTGACTGGTTTGTACTTAGTGGAAGCAGCTTGATTCAGATCCTCACTATAAATTTGAAATTTAATGAAAATATGCTTAAAATTATTGAGTTTACAAAAGTTAATTTTACATGTTACAGATCTACAATGATCAAATTATAACCATATCAAATATGTAATAATAATATATAATATGAATAAAAAGAAAAGGATGAAATAGAATAAAAAATCTTACTGTAGCCTATCAAGGAGCCATAATAAAAATTCTTGGGCATCATGTTGTTCTGCTCCCCTCCATTGAGCAGCCTGTCCCTCTACAGCAGTTTTGAATCGAGAGACTGCGTCTTCAACAACCTGTGCATTTTGTTGACGAAGCCAGGTACTTCTCAAAATTGCTGCTAATTCTTCTGTAACTTCTCCCTATAAAATAAAGAATTTAATTTAAGTATTAGTTACAACAATTTTGCACTATTGAGCTTACAGCGTACAGTATACAAAATATAAAATATTATGATATATTATTATTATAATGTTTTCCTGTTTAAACATTTTAAATTGCTTACTTTTCCACTCTTTATCCAATTTTTTCTTCTCAGATCATTTTTATATGAATCTGTTACAAGGTACTTAGCTAATGCATCCGTATGTGATAAACATTGAACAATTGCATTCATAAAACATGTGTTTCCCTGATTTTTCAATCCGAGAGCTGCAGGGGTAAAAGGTGGGAAACCTGTATAAATAAACATAATGATTAATAGAGAATTTTAAAGATTTCAGATAAAACATGTACTTTTTTTATGCAAAATTTAAGAATTCTTTCCATTTTGAAAAATGTCTTTTTTTTAAACACTTGAATTTGTTTTACTGTTATACATATAAGTTATAATTTTATACCTGAATTGGGCAGTGACGAGTCGATTCCATTAAGTGGGGAAGAGTCTTGATTTTTCTTAGTTTTGCGTTTTCGAACTAAGGTCAAGAAAATATTTCTCACAAAACTTTCATTTTTATTTTCAGATGTTGGACCTGTTGTTTGTTTAAACAAGCCTCTGGGCAGTGTAAATGATCGTCGGAGATTATTTCTAGCATGATGATTATGACCGTTTGCATGTTGACCATGTGTCAAAGTAGCAGACTTTGAATGACCATTAGTTGTTGCTGTTGATGTTGTGTTAGTAATTGTGGTGGTGGTTGTCGAGTTTTTTGTGCAATGAGGTGAAGTATTTGTAGAAGAATTTGAATCTGTATTTGAATTTGTTGATGCTGATGATAAATCAGAACTTTCCAAATTATTCTGAGATGAAGATAAACTACTACTTGTGATATCTGTGATGTTATTGATAATAGTTGTTGTTGTTGCCGTAGCTGTAGCTGCAGACATTGTGCACTATTCTTCCTGTTATTATTGTTGTTATATGAAGTATTTTCTTCAATTTTTACTCGTTTCCCAACTTGAGATGGAATGTGTAAATGTAACGATGAAAATGTAGTATTTTGTTGCTGGTTACTAATATTACTAATATTATCATGGATGTTGTCGTCACAATTACTATACTGTATCACACTCTTCATGTGAGAGTATTTTCCTGTTTCTAGGAACTAGCTATCAAATTTTAAAATAAAAAAACAAGAAATCAGAACAAGAAAATAGTTAGTTAATAAACATTTTATACATTGACATTCAAAATGGAACAAAAACATCATGTGTCATGTGTATTGCAGTATTCTATTGACTATTGACTTTTGATTACATGTATTTATATATCACACATGTACTAATTGTTATTGTTGTTGTAGATCTTGCCTAAATGCTATATAGTTTTATTTACAAATAGTGAACATGTAATATAATTATGGCATCACAAAATATTGACCCCTTCGTTCTTCATTTACTCAACTATACAATCATTCATGCTTTTTTGACATTCATATAATATATAATACACAATATATATTCTCCACACGGAAAAGTCGTAGTCTATTAAGTAATGGAAAAACAAAAACAAAAACAATAAATATTTAACTATTTCACATTGTAGCAGGATATCGTTTTCAAGCTATTAGCTATTAGTGACTAATACAATGTTCGTTTAACGTAATATCTAATATCACAACATGAGTAATAAAAAAAGGATGTTATTTATCTATTTACAAAGTCAATAAAGCTTCATAGATTTTTTTTTATAGCATTGCTTTAATTTTATGACGACTATATAAATTGTAAACAAACATCTTTCTTTGCTGATAAAACTATGATCAACTGTCACTGACGTACATGCTCATCATCATCATGATATGAGATGTTATTTAATAAATATCTTTTCTAATAACTTTACAAAATCAGTAATAAAAGTACACATTACACATACATTCATAATTCACATATTTATAATGAATAATGAATAATCCATTTAAATGTCAATGCGAAATAAAAGTATTACAAACTACAAACAAATGTATTATATTATTGTTAATGACTTACAATTCACTTTTAGTTGATTTGATGAACTCTACAATACTTTCTTCATTTAATCAAATAATTAGACGACAACCATACACCATATATACACAAAAACTGATGACCGACGAACGGCAAACGGAAACAATTCGGATAACGGGAATCTTGAATCCTATTTCCCGAAAAATAAATATAAAAATAAATAAATACGGTCAGTGTTAAACTATATAGAATGATGACAGTATGACAGTATGTTGATTAATGAATAATGAATAACAATCATCACATAACACAAGAATAATAAACTACTAACTATACAAGTGTCACATAACTAGAAAAATGTGTGTACTTCACATTTAATGACAGTATGACAATCAAATTTTATACTGTATTTTTACAAAATTACACTCACTTACGTCAGAAACTGTAGTAATGTGTCGTTGATTTAATTTAATTTAGGTACTTTATTTGTGGTTTTTCAAACAAAAATTAATTAACGTTGTGTGTTTCCACAAACTTTAAACTTGAAACTATTTTATTATTTTATTGTAGTAAGTTGTAAGTATTTAAAATAAGTATGATTCTGTATGGACAGTTGTTGTTATGATTAAAATTATAATAATGATTATAATTATAATTCATAATTTTACTCAAAATACACACAAAAATAAATTAAACTCACTTCTTCTTTTGTTTTTAAGTATCTTATAGTAACTTTAATAATACTAACACTACTACCATGTACTTAAAATAACTTGAGTATAAGTAATAATAATAA